>PVLA01005864.1:0-136537 GCA_004027455.1 Hydrochoerus hydrochaeris
AAAGTAAGCAAAAATAGACTTAAGTTTTTTTTTTTTTTTTGTCTTTTTGAGACAAGGTCTCCCTATGTAGTTCAAACTGACCTTTAGTTCACTTTGTAGCCCAGGCTGGTCTCGAACTTGTGATGATCCTCTTGCCTCAATCTCCTGAGTGTGTGTGCCACCAGGTCTGTCTTAGACTTAAATTTGTAAAAGTATCTCAGTTGTACTTATAGTTTATGTTGACTGATTTTTTGTTCTTGTCAGTTTCTTCCCGCTCTTCCCCACTGATGAAAAAGAAAATGTGTAGATTTGTAGCACTCACATTATTTTTTAAAAATTTTTTTAAAGAGAAAAAAAAGCAAAACAGAAAAAATAGCAACAATACAGAATTCCAAAAAAAAAAAAAACCCAAAAAACAAACAAAAAAACACTTAAGAAATCACTAGTCGATAAATTAAATACTGTGCATTCACATAATTAATATTTATAGCTTACCTGACTGAGTGGTTTTGTGGGGTTTTTTCTGTTTTTTTGAGACAGGGTCTTGCTATGCAGTTCAGGCTGGCCTTAAGCTCACTTTGTAGCCTAGGCTGGTCTCAAACTCATAATGATCCACCTGCCTCAGCCTCCCGAGTGCTGGGATTACAGGCGTGAGCTACCATGCCTGGCTGCTGGGATTACAGGCATGAGCTACCATGCCCGGCTTGTTTGTTTGTTTTTTTGAGATAGGGTCTTGCTGTGCAGTGCAAACTGGCCTTGAACTTGCTTATGTAGCCCAGGTTGGCCTCAAACTCATGGCAATCATCTTGCTTCAACTTCCCAAATTCTGGGATTACAGGCGTGTACCTCTACACCTGGCTGTTTTTGTCTTTTTAAAAATTCTAAATTTGAAATAGTATGTATGATAGCAAATAAAGCATTGAATAGGATGTAGAATTTTTTGTTTGTTTTTGTTTTTAGACAAGGCTTTCCTTTGTAGTTCAGGCTGGCCTCTAACTTGCATCGATCCTCCTGTTTCAGCCTTCTGAGTGCTGGGGTTAAGGTTTGTGCCTCCATGCTGAGCCAGGAGTCATAGGATATTAAAACCAGAAGCTAGCCTCAAGAGAAGCTAGGCCTTCAGTTGCTTAAGTGCTTGGCTCAGCATTGTTTGGTTGGAGAAGTGCTGGCATTAGAAATTCTTTCCTTCACCAAGCGTGGTGGTGCACACCTGTAATCCTAGCACTCAGGCTGAGGCAAGTGGATGACCATGAGTTTGAGGCCAGCCTGGACTGTAAGATCCTGTCTCAAAAAACAAACAAGAGGGCCAGGGATTTAGCTCAGTGGCTCAAGCACTTAACCCGCTAAGTATGAGGTCATGAGTTTGATCCCTGGTAAAAAAAAAAAAAAAAAAAAGAAATTCTTGCTGTTATTAATCATTATTTAGGGTTGCTATACATCAGTTTGCTTGGGATGCCTTCTGTTTATGGTTTTGTTCTTAATAGTTGTGTAGAATGTCATACTACTACCCTACTTTATTTTCCTTAAAGTGGAACTTTAACTTGGTGATTTATAGCTAGTCATTCTTAATTGAGACAGTATTGTGGTACATGCCTGTAATCCTAGTTTATTGGGAGGCTGAGCTGGGAGGATTGTGAGTTGTAGGCTATTTGGGCAATTTAACAACACCCTGTCTCAAAATAAGTAAGTAAAAATTGTACAAACCCCAGCCCATTAAATTAGAAATGAATTGCATAGGAAAGAATAAAATCAGTTTTAGTTTTTAAATGACCTGTCCTATTTATGGGGATAGACTGCATTGGAAAAGGAAACATTTTTTGTGTATAAAGAATTTTATTTATTTTTTCCCCTAGCAGCAGCCTCCATCTACTACAACATTTGTGCTAAATCAAATAAATCAGCTTCCAACCCTGGGATCTACAATCGTAATGACTAAAACACCACCTGCAACAACCAACAGGCAGACCATCACTTTAACAAAATTTATCCAGACTACTGCAAACACCCGCCCTTCAGTCTCAGCACCAGCAGTGCGGAACACTGTGACCTCTGCACCTTCAAAAGACCAGGTTCAGCTGAAGGATCTACTCAAAAATAATAGTCTTAATGAACTCATGAAGTTGAAGCCACCTGCTAATATTGCTCAGCCAGTGGCAACAGCAGCTAGTAAGTGTTTCTGTTTTCATAGCAACAACTTTTTTCCTTTGGTAAACTGTCACAGCTTTTTGAGAGTTTCTTTATGTCTTTAAAGAGCTGGGCATGAAAGAGGCATTGCCTGCCTTGTTCTGTGTGTTTACCCTGTGTACCCAGTTAAAGGGAAGCAGAGATCTAGAGGCTTCGGTGGAGCATTTTGCTTTGAGATGAAGTGTTGAAGGTTACTGAGTAGCTATATTAATGCCATGAGGTCATCTCAGTTTTATGTATTATGAATAACTAGTTAATGTGTTTTTTAATCTTTTAAATTAGTTTTTATTTTTATACTTTCTATGCCTGTGAATCATATGAGAATCTTGCTCAAAAGCAGAACCTGATTCCGGATGGGGCTGAAACTTCTGCATTCATTCATTCATTCATTCATTCATTCGCAGTGCTGGAGACTGAGCCGAAGGGCTTGCATATAGGAGTGCTTTACCAGTAAGCTACTAGTAAGGTGTTCAACTACTGAGCTACATCCCTACTGAGCTTCTGCATTTCTATATATCCCCCCCCGCCGCCCCTGTGCTGGGGATTAAACCTGGCACTTGTCAGGCAGGCACTTATACCACTGGCACTTGTTGAGCAGGCACTTACACTGCTGAGCTAAATCCCTGGCCCTATGAGGTACTCTTTTTTTAAAAATTTTATTTTTTTTATTTTTTTGGTACTAGGAATTGAACTCCAGATCTGGCTCTTGCCAGGCAGGCGCTGTGCTACTGAGCTATATCCCTGGCCCCCCCAACTTCTGCATTTCTAAAAAAAGCTCTCTAGACATACTCCTGCCAGGGGTCTTTTTTTTTTTTTTTTCTGAGATAAGAGTCTGGCTCTATAGTCCACACTGGCTATGAGCTTACTATATTGCCCAGGCTGGCTTTGAATTTATGATTATTCTGCCTCAGCTTACCAGAGTGCTGAGATTACAGATATGTGCCACCATGCCAAGTCCATTAATTCTTTTTAAAGTACATAGTTTGCTGTTTTCAAACCAGTAATCCCATCACTCTGGGCAACTCAAACAGAAGGATTGCAAGCTCAAGACACACCTGTATGATTTAGGGAGACTCTGTCTCAAAGCAGAAAATGAAGGAGTGGGGATGTAGCTCAGGCCGAAAGCCCTAGGTTCATTTCCCAGTGCATTGAGTTTCATCTTCATCCCTTCCCTATTTATATCTGTCTGTCTAGCTACCTATGTGCCTATTTATTATTTTTGAGAGAGGGTCTCTGAGTTGTCTAGGCTAGGCTTGAACTTGTGGCCCTCCTGCATCAACCCTCCAGAGTGCTGGGATTACACATGTGAACCACACCCCACGTGTAATTTTTAAGGGTAAAATAAATTTTTTTTTTTTTTTTTACTTTGAAGCTTCAGTAGCACAATTTTAGAGATTGAAGCATGAACTCGTAAAAGGGAGAGTCTTGCCTTCGCTCCTCATTGAGTCATTGTACTTGAATCCTCCTTTCTAACTGTCCCATGGTCAGGACTTTTGGAGATGGCAGTTCTGACCTCAGTTATCCTTTGCCCTGTGTGTTTTATTTTACAGTTTTAGCATACAGCTAGATGTTGGTGGTTTTATATTTTTGGTCAGTTACATTGGGATTTTTTTTTTTTTTTGAAGGCACTAGAATGAGTGTGCAGTGGGCTATAAAGGAGCATCCTGTTCCTGGCAGTTGAAATGAGTGTGTGTGTACTACCATCAGGCTCTGGGAATGAGCTGATGGACTTTGAACAGTCAGTTTCTCCTGCAAAGAACTTGCTTATTTCCCTATCTGTGAAAGATAGATTTTAATACCTGTATAGGACAGTGTTTAAGTTTGTGGCAGAATTGATTGCTTGGAAGTGGCAACGTTAGTTTATAGGGCTTGGGACATTCTAATGGAATGAATGAGAAGTGACTATGTAGTGACAGATGTGATTACAAATTTCAGATAGATTTTTATGTTTAGGTTGGTAGTTTGTGCCTTGTGGCTGTGCTTTTACATCAGGGTCATTGTTCTGACTGTATTCTGGCAGCTAGGTGCTTGTTGGGAAATCAGAAGTGCTTTTCCTTTCCTGCTTTGGAGTGTAGGATATTGCCCTCACCTGGCTGAGGTGCGGGAAACCTTCTGGAGCAGCTCCAGGTGCTCAGTAAGCAGTTGGTGAAAAATTATTTATTTCTGGCTCTGGATTTGATGAGCAAGCCTGAGGCACTGTGAGGATTTCCACCCTGACTTCACCTGTGCCTTCCCAACTGACAGAGGTGTGAACCACAGTAAAGAGAGCTTAGAGGGCAGAGTATGAAGCAGCACAGTAGTGTGGTTGTGGGAGGGCTCTTTACTATACAGTAAGTTCCCCCACAGTGGTGGGTCTTGGAGGTTCAGATAACAGACTGCAAACTAGGCATCCTTGTGGAATCCTGGAAACTATCAGTTTAGACCAGTACTCAAAACAAAAGATTGTAAGTAAATGCTGAAAATAAACGAAGATTTGCGTTGCAGGAGAGCCTCATCTCTTTACTGAGAGATGAAACCTGAACGTTTAAACTGCCCACCCCAAGATTTTGTCTGTTCTACCTCTTGCCTTGTGGGTTTGCCTCTTTGGCGGTGTTGGCCCTTTGGGTTTCTATTTGAATCCTGATCTCTTAGTTGAGCTCCTCTTAACACTGTAAACTGATCACTGGCTCTTCCACAGTTGGCTGTCTGTGGCTGTCTGTGTTCTGGCATTTGCATTTAATAGTTTAACTGGTCCTCTAGCTTTTGGACTTGAGGTGAAAGGTTTTTCCCAGATCTTGTCTAGCCTGCTAAGCATTCCAAATGTTCTCTTGAGGGGAGCTTCTTGCCCATTGTGATCTCAGGCCTCCCAGGGACCGGGAGTGCTTCGGGGGTGCCCAGGCTCACTGCTCAGGCTCCAAGCACTCCTGTCTCCCCAGTGCAGTCAGGAGTGCTAGTTTGATAGTCGGGAGTCTGATGTTGTGTGTGTATTTAAGAACTATTTGAAAATCATCGAAGAAGAAAGGGTTCATTATTTGGATCTTCGTTCTGTGGACAGAAAGGAAATGAAAAGTTCCCAAATTGATTTTCTTCTACAAATAATTATTTTGCCTAGAAAAATTAGTACTATCAAATCTACGGAGATTTTTTTTTTCTCTTAATAAGCCCAGTGGAATGTCTCCAGGTAACAGTAGCTTCTGTATCTGTGTTCACCCATCAATCACATAGCTTCAGTTAACATGCTTTTCTCATAACTAAATTTTGTTATCCCTGCATACTTTTCCTTTTTGAGCTGTTTTCTAGAACTAACTATCCTATAAATGCATATCCTTAATAGGCAGATTGATGTCTTTTGATTAGTGAAGTTGGTAAATATCACTGAATCTTTAGTAAAGCAGGCAAAGAAATTGAGATTTTTTTTTTTCCTAAAAAATACAAATTGATTTCTCCTCTTCAGCTGATGTAAGCAATGGTACAGTGAAGAAAGAGTCGTCTAATAAAGAAGTAGCAAGAATATGGATAAACGACATGAAAATGAGAAGTTTTTCACCAACTATGGTGAGTCTCAAATATCTTTGTCTATATTTTTGTATAGTATGAAAGTACAGTTGAAGCTGGGCCTGGTGAGACACTCCTGTAATCCCAGCACTCTGGAGGCTGAGGCAGGAAGGGTTGGTGTAAGTTCAAGGCCAGACTGCATTACACAGCAGCACCTTGTCTCAAAAAACTAGAAACAAAGCCAGGTCTATGCATGCCTGTAACTCTAGCACTTGGGAGACTGAGGCAGGAGGGTTGCTGCAAGCTTGAGGCCGGCTCAAGTTCAAGGCAAGCCTGTACTGCATAGTGAGACCTTGTCTCAAAAAAACACAAAAACAAAACAAAACAAAAAGTATATTTAACTAAAAGTATCTAGTACAACCCTCAGAAAACTCTTAAGTGGCAGTAGACTGATCCATTACATGGCCATGTGGGGAAACTTAAACTTCATTGAAATAATTACATACCAAACAGGGTGATTCAAACTTTCATGTTTGGTAGAAAGTATACAAATATATGTAATACTGATCTTTTTATTAAGAATTTTACATGATCAGGAGAAAAGACATTGAGAGACTAACTAGAAGTCTGTGACTACTGGACATGGTGGCACTTGCTTATAATTCCAGTATTTGGGAAGCTGAGGTAGGAAGATCGCCATAAGTTCTCCAGATAAAGTCTCATGGTGAGACTTTATCTGGAAAAAAGGAAGAAAAAAAACATTGACAACTGTATTTCAGGAGTGAATTCGAACTAGTTAAGACCTGTCAAATTATATAATAATCTAGTTATATATATTTTTTTTTCTTAAATTTTGGACTTGTATGTCTGGGAGGCTGAGGCAAGAAGAATATGTTTGAGACCAGCCAGGGTTAAATAGTGGGTTCAAGGCCAGATTGGCCTGCATAGCAAGACCTTGTCTCAAAAAACAAAGAAGGAGCAGGGGGTTTAGCTCAGTGGCGTAAGTGCCTGCTTGGAAACTCAAAGTCATGAGTTCAATCCTCAGCACCAAAGGAAAAAAAAAAACAGTTAAAATTAGGAAAATTTTTTTTTTTAGAAATACAGTATGGTTTTCTGTATTTCTAAAAAAAAAAAAAATACAGGTAATAGTGGCTTCTGTATCTGTTCAGAACGTTTATTAACATCTCCGTTTATTTGCACATTTATTAACATCTATGGATAGCACTGTGATAGTGCACGTTTATTAGCATCTCTATGGATAGCAGTGTGATAGTGCACGTTTATTAATATCTCTATGGATAGCACTGTGATAGTGCACGTTTATTAACATCTATGGATAGCACTGTGATAGTGGGTTTCTATAAGAGTGCTGCAGGATTCCCCTTTCAGTAAGCATTGACTGTCATAGCCTGCAGGATTCGGCATCCGTGTGCAGTGTCAGAGAGCATGGGGTTGGCTCAGAGTTGGAGGGAGGCGGGACCTCTGTAAGCATGGGTTTCCTATTAGGAAGAAGGTATGTGCAGTTGCGGTTTGCAGGAGCCTTGGACAAGGCATTTTAAGGGGGGAGCCAGAGTAGTAATAGACAATGAGGTGAGGGCAGGCTTGTGCTTGGGTGAGACTACCCAGGAGGATGCTTAGTTTGCTGGAAGAAGCAGCAGTAGAAGATGTGGGCTCTTGAGGGGAGCCTGAAGGACCTTGGGGCAGTGTGGTCTCTGAAAGAAGCCTCCTCAGGTGGACAGGAGAGGCCCGCTCGACTTAGGTGGGTGAAGTAGGAAGAGGCGCCTTAGTAACCTCCAGGGGGGTAAGAGGGACTCAACTAGGGGGTTGCAGGAAAGGGAGGTTATTTATTTATTTATTTACTTACTTACTTACTTACTTTTGGTAATACTGGGAATTCCGGTCAATCACACTGAGCTGTGTCCCCATTCCCCATGGTCCCAGTCACTAAGGTGCCCAGACCAGGCTCAAACTTGTGACCCTTGTGACCTCAGCTTGCCAGGGTGTTGGGGTTACAGGCATGTATCACTGTGCCAAACAGTACTAGGGGATTTGAAAAGTGTGAAGGAAAATGAAACAGGAAAGTGGTGGCTGTCTGTATAATACCAAAAGACTACAAGGACTTGGACTCAGAAGGTGGCATTGGAGGTGGCCCAGTGACCTGTTCCTGAGATTTTCACTGGGCGCCGGAAGAGAATATAGGCAGCATCCAGTTTACTTAGTGGTTGTACATCAGCAGCACTTGGAAGTTTGTTTTCTTAGCCATACACATGTCTTGAAGAAATGTTTGATGCTGAGCTTTTGTTCCCATTCAGCTCCATAAACACTTTGACCATAGTGTGGTGGGAGTTCCGGGCCTCTTGAGAAGCATGGTCCAGTGGATTACCAGTGGTAGTCTGTGGAGCAGCACATAAGCAGATGCATTTTCCTGGGCTCTGCAATGTTTGGAGGAATTTTGAATACTTTGTGGGCCTAAGAAATCCTGATTTCCACCTTCCATTGGAAAATGGGAAGCCCTGACAGGCCTGACCCTGCACTCCTCAGCTTGTAAAGCTCCTAAGCTGCATCATTCCCCAGGTGCCAGCTCTCTGCTGGGGCTTGATACCAGTTGCCAGTTTACAACCGCCTGGCTTAAAAGTATTCCCTGTCTGATCGCCATCTGGTTCCTGGATTTTGTGGCCCTTCAGTATCCCAGTTTACTCTTCAATTATACCCCTAGTGATTTTTCTAAAAATCTAAGTGGAAACTGAGTGGAAACTATTGGCACATAGTTATTATCTCAGCTACTTGAGGTAGGAGGTTGAGGAGTTGGAAGGTGAATCTGGCATGGTGGTGCATGCCTGTAATGCCAGCACTCTGAGGGTCTGAGGCAGGAGGATCACAAGTTGGAGACCAGCCTAAGCAGTATAGGGATTTAGTGTGACACTGTCTCAAAATTAAAAATAGAGGCTGGGTGTGGTGGTGCCTCCCTGTAATCCTAGCATTTGGGATCCTAAGGCAGGAAGAATGCCTTGAGTTTGAGACCAGCTTAGTCTATATAGTTCAAGGCCAGTTTAAACTATGCAAGAAGACCCTTTCTCAGAAACAAAACAAGACAAAAATTTAAAAAACAAAGGGTTGGGGTATAAGCTCAATGTGAAGGTCCTGAGTTCAACCCCACTATCACACACACACACACACACACACACACACACACACACACACACACACACACACACACAAAATTGGAGGCCAAGCCAGATGTAATTTGAGGCCAGCCTCAACAGTTTAGCAAGAGTCTGTCTTTGAAGAAATGTAGGTAAAGGAAGAAAAGGGAGAAACAAGGTTTGATAAGTATAACATAGATATTCTTGTTTTATAGTTGAGGTGAAAGTGGAGAGGACTCAGAATTTCAGTAATTTGCTCCAGGGATGCAGAATGAAATAATAGCGTGTGGTATCAGATGTATTTCTCTGCTGGTCCTGTTTTTTCTTCAATGTCTAACAATTAGTTTCATTTCGTGACTGTTGGGAGTTTGGGATTTTATCTCCAGACTCGTGGGGTGAGGCTCCTGGGATGCTTCCCCTGCCCCTTGCTTCCCAGTGCCTGGAGCACCATCATGCCAGCTCACTCTGCTCCAGATTTGGTGCCCCAGACGGGGAGCATGCCTTAGCCTGGAGGCTTGGACTGTGTCTTCCTCTTTCTCCTCCTCTTCCTCCTGCCTCCACCTGTGGGGTTTCACAGCAACCTCCCCGTCTGGTCCTCTGTACCAGGAGCTTCTGATGGCTTTATGGGGCATGACAGAGGTGCAGGTGACTAGGGTCTCCCTGCTCTCTCATTCCTCCCACTCTTAATGTAAGGTCCATGGAGAAAGGTGGAAATGCATGACAGTAGCACCCACTCACTGGGCTTGCCAATCATGGCCTGTATTAGCCCTGTCAGCTTAGAACCATTGCCACCACTCCATTTTCCCCCAGTGGTTGAGGGGAAATCCATGGCTGCTTCTCTGTACTTGCTGTGGGGGCACTTGAGAGTAGACATGAATCTCTGCTCTGGAGGAGCCCTGAACTCTTCTCCCAGGCTGGGCTTGCTTGTAGGGTCTGAGAGAACGAAGCAGGTGGAGGTGACCTGAAGACAAGGTAGCTGTGAACCAGAGCGGGGTGGGGCCCTGCCTCGGGAACATGGGCTGTGTGTGGGATGCTGCGACAGGGAGGCAGTGCCCAGGGGAGGTGGTGGCTGCAGGGGAGTGGCATCTTGTGCCGACCTTCGTGTGTAAGGGGCAGAGCAGGTCACTGCTGGAGAAGTCAGGATGCCAGAGTTGAGAGAATATGCAATAGTCCAAAGTCAGCGGCTATGGGGTTCTGGTGTGAGAGTGTCCCTCGTGCTGCCTGGGCCTCCAGTCTCTGGACGCATGGCTGATTGTACTTTCTCTGTTGTTACAGAAGGTTCCTGTTGTAAAAGAGGAAGACGAGCCAGAGGAAGAAGATGAAGAAGAAATGGGCCATGCTGAAACCTATGCAGAATATATGCCAATAAAATGTATGTCTTGGAGGTTTGTCAAAAAAAAAAATTCTGGATTCTTAAACTTAAGTAACTCTTGTACATTTATCTGATGGGCCATTTCAGCTCTGTGTATCCCAGCAGTTGACAAGTGGGAACTTTTATCATCTGTTTTAAGATGTGTTTTTTTTTGTTTTTGGATACCAAGGATCAAACTCATGACTTTACACTTGCCAGGCAGAGGCTTATGCTGCTGAACTAAATCCTCAGCCCTTAAGCTCTGTTGTTTACTGAGACATTTTTTCAGTATACAAATTTAGAACATTTAGATTGAAGTGTTTGGGCCAGGGGTATAGCCCAGTGGCACAGTGCTATATACAGTGTTCATCATAGGGAGTTTGTAAGTGTACATTACGTGTATTACGTATATTCTTCTTCCCCTTCCCCTTCCCCTTCCCCTTCCCCTTCCCCTTCCCCTTTCCCTTCTCTCTCTCTCTCTCTCTCTCTCTCTCTCTCTCCTCCTCCTCCCATTCCCCTCCCCTCCTTTTTGTCCTTCTTTCCCTCTGTTTTCAAAATCTTTGATTCTATTACAAATGTGTAGTTTTAACTTTCTATTTATATATCCTGTTGAAAATTTTAAAACCATTGGAATCTTGGTTTTGTTTTTTGGTGCTGGGGATTGAACCCAGGGCACTGAGTTGCCCAAGCTGGACTTGGAGTCCTCCTGCCCCACCCTCCCAGAGTGCTAGAATTATCAACATGTACTGCCACACCAGCTAACCATGAGTCTTTTGTTTTGAATTTTATGAATAAATAACTTGGTGCTATTTGAATTTATTGATTTTCATTAATATCATTTTTGCCTTTTGTGTAATAATCATGATTCATGTTTTAGTGGACACTTTCTGAAATTGAAAGTAACGTAGCTTTTGTACAGAAATTTTCATTATTTATATAGAAATCGAATAAATGTAGGTCTAGATTGTGTTTTGTATGTTACTAGTATCTACAAAAAGTCATTAATAGTATTTAAGCTAAAAACTTTAATTAACTTTGTAAAGACCCCTAGATTCTGTAACTTTTTTGTCACTTAAAGTGGTATGTTGGGTCAGCAGCAAAGTGCCTGCCTGGCAAATGCGAGGTTGGAAGTTCAGTTGCTGTTAACAAAAAAAAAATAAATAAATACAAAAAGTTTTAGAGCTGGATGTGGTGATGCACTCCTGTAATCCCAGCACTTGAGGCAGGAGGATTACCTAAGTTCATGGCCAGCTTTTACTACATAGTGAGTTTAAGACCAGCCTAAAGTCTCAAGAACATTTTAGTGCCAGAATGTGGGCATATTCTCGTACTTATTCTTGAGATGGGTGCAGGGGCATTGGAAGTTTGAGGTCAGCCTGGGCAAGACCCTTAGGGAGAGCTGTCTGAAAAATTTAAAGGTGCTTGGGATGTAGCTTGGCTTCTTTTTTTTTTTTTTTTTTCCCCCTCATAGTAATTTTTTACTGGGAGTAAACAGTTGAGTTTGTCTCTGTGACCCTTTAAACCATAGAGGTCAGGACACAGGCTCTGTATGTACTGCTTGTGTTAGCAAATAAAGTTTTATTGGAACATAGACGTGCTCATTGGTTTAATCATTGTCAGTGATTGCTTTTATACTGTAATAACAGTGTTTAGTAGTTATGAAATCGTCTGGATGACCTGTGAAGCTGAGAACACTTAACTGCTTGACCTTTTGTAGGAAAAGTTTGCCAGTCACTATTTGAAATTACTCATTGTACATTTTGGGGAATTAGTTACCATTTAATTTTATGCTATAGTTTTCTTCCTAAGTGAAATTATACTGTGAACTTTGGCAAAATGAAATGAATAACTCTTTTAAATAAAATATCTCTAGTCTGGGACAGTGGGTTATGTTCATTTCTGGATAATCTCATGTATTAATTTAAGGGGTTTTTGTTTGGTTTTGGTTTTTTGAGATAGGGTCTCAGTGTATAGCCCAGGCTGGCATTGAATTTGCTTATGTAGCTCCTGCTGGCCTTGAACTCACAGAGATCCTTCTGCATTACCCTCCCAAGTGCTGCAGTTACAAGAATGTGCCACCATGTCTGGCTCTGAACTTAGTTTTTTTTATTTATTACTTTATTTTTGTTTTGAAATGCGGTCTCTTTGTTTTCCAAGCAAGGCTCCAATTTTTAGTCTCTTGGGATCCTCCCAAGATGCTCAGCTAGGTCCATGATTTTAATTTTTTTTTTTTTTTTTGCCTTTTTGAGACAGGGTCTCTTTATGCAGTTCAGGCTGGCCTTGAGTTCACTTTGTAGCCCTGGCTGGCCTTGAACTCCTAATAATCCTCCTGCCTCAGCCTCCTGAGCGCTGGAATTACAGGTGTGCACCCAGCTTGGATCTACTTTTTTTTTTTTTTTTTTTTTTTTTTTTTTTTTTTTTGAGACAGGGTCTTTGCTATGCAATTCAGGCTGTCCTTGAGCTCACTTTGTAGCCCAGGCTGGTCTCGAACTCTCAAGGATCCTTCTGCCTCAACCTCCCGAGTGCCGGGATTACAGGCGTAAGCCACCATGCCCGGCAGGTCCATGATTTTGAACTAGGTATTTTTATTAGCAAGTCTTCATGTAAGCTGTCCATAGTTGTTGGATCATTAAGGAGTACTTTACAGTCTCATAGACTTTTGTGGTGCTGAGGCTTGAATCCAAAGCTGTGTAGATGGAAGGCAAGTGTTCTTTTGTTCAGTAACATCCTCAGGGCCACATGTCACTTTATGGAGGCTCAGAGTAAATAGTCCCTCAGACGTTTTCTACGTCACAGGGAAAATCTTGTGGTATCTTTTAATTAAATTGGAAATATTAGTAGAATGAAGTAAATGAAGTATTTTTCAATTTTTTATCTAGTAAAAATTGGCCTGCGCCATCCTGATGCTGTAGTGGAAACTAGCTCTTTATCCAGTGTCACTCCTCCTGATGTTTGGTACAAAACATCCATCTCTGAAGAGACCGTTGACAGTGGCTGGTTATCAGCATTACAGCTCGAGGCAATTACATATGCAGCCCAGGTAAACAGTGCATATAATATGTTGATCCATACAATGTAGTGTTTTTTTCTTAACTGGTACCGGGGATTGAACTCACAACCACACGCTTTCAAGGCTGGTGCTTATGCTGCTGAGCTAAATCCTCAGCCCCAATACAATGTAGTTTTAATTCAAAGAAAAAATTCCCTTGTGTGGAAAACTTCCTGAATGTGTTTTTTTAATAGAAGCTTTGTGTGTTACAAAATGAGACGGTATGTAAGAGATATAGGCAGAGTGTATTTCCAGTGGAAAATAATGAATGCTGTAGCATTTTGTATTTATATAGATTTGTACTTATTTATATTCTGTATAAAATTTAAAATACAGTGATACCTGCTTACCCATGTTCAGAATCCCTAAGTTAAGAAAGTCATTGTATCTGTCAACAGCTAAATGGATGAAGAAAATATTACATCTACAGTAAGGAGTGTAAGGAGTACTGTTCATCTAAAGAATAAAGTTGAGTCGTTTATAGGAAAACGCATAGGTCTTAAAACCAGAATGCTAAGTGAAATCAGTGAAACACAGGAGAGGTTAAATATTGCATGGTTTCTCTTATGTGAGAAACTTAAAATGTGAATAATTTAAAGAACAAAATGAAAGATGATAAGAGAACAAAATTTAAAACATACATCTTTTTTTTTTTGGTCGTCTTTCTGAGACAGGGTCTTGCTATGCAGTTGAGGCTGTCCTTGAGCTCATCTTGTAACCAAGGCTGGTATTGAACTCTCAGTGATCCCCCTGCCTCAGCCCCCAAGTGCTGGGATTACAGGCGTGCGCCACCATGCCTGACTATGTATATCTTTTAACCTAACAATTCCATTACTAGGAATCTATTCTTCAGATAAGAATATACTTATAGTGATCCCTCCTTCCCCCAATCAGAACGATTTGACTACCTGCAGTGTTGAGAGTGATTGAATAAACTGGCATTACTATGCCATGTGGAGTATTGTAGAGGGTTTTAAAAAAAAACAAACTAGAATTAACACCAGTTTTCTCAAATCAGATTTTTGTCATGCTCATTCTTTTTTTCTTTTTTTGGAGACAGGTTGTGCAGTTCAGGCTGGCGTTGGGCTCACTTTGTAACCCAAGCTGGTCTCAAACTTGCAACGATCTTCCTGCCTCAGCCTCCCAAGGGATGGGATTACAGGAGTGCACCACCGTGCCCTGCCTCATACTCCATTTTGTAAAATAATGACCCAAATAATCTATTATCTCCCGTAATTATGCATGACATATAGGTTAGTATTTGATTATGTAAGTGTTGAAAGAAACATGAAAGGCTCCTCACCAGTTTGTGAATTCTTCAGATTTGCAGTAGGAGGATCTCGGCCAGCCTGGGCCAAATCATGAATTCAAGGCCAGTCTGTACTACTTAGTGAGACCCTGTCTCAAAAGAATAAAAATGCCTTGGTGCAAGGGAGGGTAGCAAGAAAGCATGTATAGTAAATCTGTAGATAGTATCCACATTAACTAAAGGCCAGACGTTATGGCATTTATGTAACAAAAGGTGAGGTATGTTCCTGAAGATTATGGAATTACAGGAGATTAATGAAAATGACGAAGGATTAGTTACTTGTCTTTTCTTTTTCAGCAACATGAAACATTCCTACCTAACGGTGATCGTGCTGGCTTCTTAATAGGTGATGGTGCTGGTGTAGGGAAAGGCAGGACAATAGCAGGAATCATCTATGAAAACTATTTGTTGAGTAGAAAGAGAGCATTGTGGTAAGTATCGGGAACTGGGTGTGGAAGGCTCCATTTGTGGACAGTTTAGCATGCAGGAATGGGTTTAATGGCATGAGTGTTTTTAAGTGTCCCAAATGGCATCATTCCTAAATTCTGCTAGAGTAATGTAATTTGGATTTAGTTTGTTCTTTTCTTTTTATGACAGGTTCAGTGTTTCAAATGACTTAAAGTATGATGCTGAAAGAGATTTGAGGGATATTGGAGCAAAAAATATTTTGGTCCATTCATTAAATAAGGTATGGAAACTTCCTGTTTACTTGGTTATTGAGTAAATATTGAGCTCACCTGTGAGGTGGGAGTAATCATTTCTACTTTGTAGGATTGTTAGGAGGATTCATTGTGTTTCTCCAGAGAGAGCGTGGCAAGCGCAGCCACTCCTGTTGGTATGTGTTACTGTGTGCCCGGTACCACGCCAGGCAGTGGCTGTTTAGTGAGCAAGGAAAACAGGCATCGTCCCTGATGCCATAGAATTTGCTTTCTCAGTCTTTAGTTATTTTGTCATAGTTTCTCAAGTACTTTATATGGCTGTTTGGTTGGGGTGTGTAGAGAGGCTGTCTTTGTCACCATAGAACACTAAGTCCTGTGCGGGGACTTTGTGGATTAGAGATCTGTTTCGTGTTCCTATTGTTCATGGACTTGAGTGCACATACTTGTGTTCATGGCAAAACAGTTTGTAAGGAGAAAGTGGGTGTTCATGCCCGCAACACAGTCTAGTGTGACTAGAATCTTGATGTTCATTCAGGAAGTCTTCATTAACACACTGTGTTGGTTATAAAGTTAACAACAGTTCCTGTAAATGCCTTTCTGCAGGGCTGGGGATTTAGCTCAGTGGCAGAAGCGCCTGCCTGGCAAGCGCGAGGTCGTGAGTTCAATCCCCAGTACTGGAAAAAAAAAGCCTTTCTGCAAATGAGTAAATGCAAATCTACTGTTCTTGTGAGTCCTAAGTTGGTTCATGGTCCTATTGAGTAAAGGTTTGTTAGTTTAAAATTGTTTTGAATGGGTTGTGTTTGAATAGTTAAAACTGAAACCATACAGGTAAGACCTATAACTATTTTATTTCTGAGCATTGTAATCAAAGGGGGATACATTAACTAATACTCTCAGAATTTAATTACAGTGCTTTGCTACAGTAAGTGGATAGTAAATATTTTTGGAGTAGATACTGTGATTTCTTTCTAAAGGGGTGTTTGATTATTATTTTTTGGGTGATGGACTCTCTTGAGACTTTGAAAACCACATCATTATACCATGATGTGTGTGTGCGTGTGCATATGTTTGTGAACAAGAAATTTTGTGTTGTATGTTAGGAAGCATTTGGGCCTTTTTCAGGCTGTTGGCAGCCTGTTCAGCTTAAGAGATCCTGCTGTAGAACTTTGGGTCAGATAAATGTTTCCCAAACTAATTACAGCCTTTTCTTTTCCAATTTTAGTTTAAATATGGAAAAATTTCTTCCAAACATAACGGGAGTGTGAAAAAGGGTGTCATTTTTGCTACATATTCTTCCCTTATTGGGGAAAGCCAGTCTGGTGGCAAATATAAAACTCGGTTAAAACAACTTCTGCATTGGTGCGGTGATGACTTCGATGGAGTGGTATCCTTTATAACAACTGTGTTTCTATTTTTTAATGGTATGAAAGTATAATAGGACAGACTTTTGGTGAAGGAGAATCCCAGGATTAAATGAACAGATTGTTGGGATGGGAGTTTTAATTATTAGATTCCCAGAGGGCTGGAAAGTTGAGTCAGTTTCTGTCAGAGAAGTGACTGATTTAAGTAGGTGAGAGCAGTGCTGGGTGTGGTCACTCAGGTGGGCGTTTACATTAGATGGCAGGGTGCCGAGACACCAAGTGAAAGGAATGTGTGATTTTGAAATGTATTGTTCACAGCTTATCATATGTTATCCTGTGCAAAACATAACATGTTGTGAAATGCTGGGTAAGTTGGGTTCCTGTCACAGTGTGTACTGGTATATACAGTTTTTTTTTTTTTTTTTTTTTTCCAGCATAATCTGTGGTGGACGCTTCTTGCTGTAGAGAACCCATTGCTGCATCCTAGTTGGAAATTAAATGCCTGGCTGAGATAAATATGGTAGCAGTCAGTGTGCGCCTGAGAGCTGGGTGGGGGAATGGCTGTATGGGAGAGGCACCTGGAAGGCCTCCTTTATGGGTGTAAAGAAGCCATCTGAATTTTTGGGGAGCTGAAAATTAACTTTTCCTAAACATTTGGTACATGTTTACTACTAATGTGGCATATTCCTTAACTTAGTCCTCACAGATAGTGTTTGATGAATGTCATAAAGCAAAAAACTTATGTCCTGTTGGTTCTTCAAAACCTACCAAGACAGGCTTAGCAGTTTTGGAGCTTCAGAACAAATTGCCAAAAGCCAGAGTTGTTTATGCGAGTGCCACTGGTGAGTATTATTTAATTTAAAAAATAGGTATAAATTCTTTTTGCAGCTATAATATATTTGGGGATTTTTCCAGGTGCTTCCGAACCACGTAACATGGCCTATATGAACCGTCTTGGAATCTGGGGTGAGGGAACTCCGTTCAGAGAATTCAGTGATTTCATTCAAGCAGTGGAGCGCAGGTAATGCAGCCTGTGGTGCATGCTGTGTTTATTCGCACTGGGAAACGCGTTACTGCTAAGCCCCACACTGGATTAAAGTTCTGTTTTACTGCTTGATAGTTACTGTGTGTTTTCATTTTCTTCAGAGGTGTTGGTGCCATGGAGATAGTTGCTATGGATATGAAGCTTAGAGGCATGTACATAGCCCGACAGCTGAGTTTTACTGGAGTGACCTTCAAAATTGAGGAAGTTCTTCTTTCTCAGAACTATGTTAAAATGTATAACAAGGCAGTCAAATTGGTGAGAAGTGTTTCTTAATTCCTAATGTTTTCAGTGTACTGATAATGTTTGTTTTGTCCACTATAATGTCTGTCAGCTCGTAGGAATGCATTTGTCCTACGAAATGACAGGAAAATTACCACATCAGTTCATTTAACCAATATCTTTATTTTCCAAAATTTCCCAGTTCTCACTGGGTTAAAGTGATCCATCAAAAAAATAGCTATTTACTTGAGTGATGTAGTTCTCAAAAAATGACATTGTATGTAAGTGTATTTTCTAAAATGGCTGCCTTAGGGAGTAAGAATTTTAAGATAGCTCTCTGTGAACATTGTCTAAACAGTTGTTTAGAGCTCTCCAAGTTACTGCGTATTATCTTTGTTGAAGGTCATTTTAAAGTAACTACTCAGAGATGAAGCATGTATACTGTTGGCTTTGTCTGTAGTGGGTCATCGCCAGAGAGCGGTTTCAGCAGGCCGCAGACCTGATTGATGCTGAGCAGCGGATGAAGAAGTCCATGTGGGGCCAGTTTTGGTCTGCACATCAGAGGTTTTTCAAGTACTTGTGCATAGCGTCCAAAGTGAAGAGGGTTGTGCAGCTAGCACGGGAGGAAATCAAGAATGGAAAAGTAAGTTGTGGACCTTATTCAGAGATTGATTGTTTCTGGTTATGTTGTGTTTGTGGGTGGGAGGTTTTTCTCTTACGAAGTCAAGTCTTTCTAAAGGATCATTACAAAAAGACTAATGTAGTAAGATTTTAAAATGTAGTTTTAAAAATTATGAAAGCAGTAACTAGTTAGATAGTTCAAGGTGTGACAAAATAACCAGTCCAATTTGACCATTACCACTGATAACCATGGATCCACTGATAGGTATTGCCTGAAGCCAACTTCCTCTCTGGAGATTGAACCTGGAGCCACTGTGCTGCACTCCCCAGCTCTTTTAAAATTGGAGATTGAACCCAAGGCTTTTTGTACTAACCTCCTTCTCCAGCCCTTTTTAATAATTTACTGATTTATTTATTCAGGTTGGCCTTGAACTTACTGTGTAGCCCAGGCTGGCCTTGTGGCCATTCTTTTTCCTCAGCCTCCAAGTATCATAGTTATGTGCCACCATGCTTGGCCGCAAATTTGAGATCTTCTTGCTTCAGCCTCCCAAAATACCAAAAGTGCAAGTGTGTACCACCGTGCCCAATTGATTTTTTTCCATTTTTGAAGACTATCTGTTTAAAACACAAGGGGCTATAAATCCATAATGGCAGAGGTGTTAGTCATGCTTGATATTGTGATCTATTTCCTGTTTTAAGTGTGTCTCAAATATATAGAATAAATATGTTTCAAAAACTCTGAAATCTTTAATTTTTACTAAATATTTAAAATACGTCTTAAGATCATGATGCACAGTATACTAACCATTGTTGCTCTAATTTTTACAAAAATTTTTCATAAAGTTTTTATGTTTTATTAATAAAAAATGCATTTGATAAAGTCAAAAAGGTTAAAAGGCTGGGTGTGGTGGTGCATGCCTGTGATTCTCAGCAGTTGGGAGTCTGAGGCAGGAGGATCACCTGAACTACAGCGTGAGTACAAGGCCAGCCTGAACTGCATAGCGAGACCCTGTCTCAAAAAAGAAAAAAAGAAAGGCTAACAAGCATGTTTTATCTGAAACTACCTTATTTTTGTTTTTACAGTGTGTTGTAATTGGTCTGCAGTCTACAGGAGAAGCTAGAACATTAGAAGCATTGGAAGAAGGTGGAGGAGAATTGAATGATTTTGTTTCAACTGCCAAGTAATGTTTTTATGTTACTTTTGAGTTTCTTTGATTAGTTCAGATGTTGGCACTTCTTGACACAGTTTTGGGTCACCCATGTATCGTCTTTAACAGTTTTCCTTATTTGAGTTTTTTGCCATTCTGTGACTTTCTGTATTACATTTTATTCATTAGAAAACAGTATAAATATATCTGGGTGCAGTGGTGTATGCCTATAATCTCAGCATTCAGGGTTACAACCTGGGCTACATAGGGAGTTGAAGTCCAGCCTGTATCATATAGTAAGACCCTGTTTCAAAGCAAAGCAAAACAGTAACATAGAAATGTCATAATCTTGAAATAATGTTACGTGTTTTATCAGTATTTATTATAATATATGGATTAACAGAAGTACTTTATTCTTTGTTTAAACATCTTGGAAATCTGGTTTAGTTTGAGTTTTATGTATGTGTAATTACCATTATTTTCCAGAGGAGCACTATGTAGTTTGCCCTGATACCATAAAATCTGTAAAATTGGGATTTAGGCAAGTGATCTTCAAAAGCTGTTAAAAATGTTATTTCTGACAGTAAAACCAGTAACCTAGTTCCTGCCACTATACATCTCCTCTGAGAATACTTTTCAGTGCTACAGTAAAGGTAGATATAATTGAAAATTACTTTTATTTTTGTTCTGTCTTGGTTCCTGGAGAGAGGGTCTCTCTGTGTAGCCAAGACTGGCCTACTCATTTGGATCCTCCTGCCTCAGCCTCCTAAATGCTGGTATTACAGGCATGCAGCATCACACCTGGTGGTGATATGAAGTTCGAGGCCAACCTGGACTGCATAGCAAGACCTTGTCTCAAAAAAACAAAGTTACTGTAGTTTCACCAGTTTCCTCCTTCTTTGTCTTTTTTTTTTTTTTTTTTAATAATGAATTTTTGGGGGGATCTTTTGGGGGAGGACTTAAATTTTTTTTTTTTTTTTTTGATAAGACAGAGTGGTCTTGGCTGTTGCCCATGCTTAAACACTGGCTCAAGTGATCTACCTGTCTCAGGCTTCTCAAGTAACTGGAACTATAGACATGTACCACTGTACCTCACTCTCTATTACACTTTTTTATTTGTTTTTTATTTTGGTACTGGCAGTCAAACTTACAACCTTGTGCTTGCCAGGCAGACACTGTGCCCCTGAGCTGTGGCCCTATACCCTTGTTTATATTTTGCAGCAGAGTCTCAGTATGCAATTCAGACTGGCCTTGAACTCGTGGTACTCCTGCCTCAGCCTTTTGAATGCTCAGATTATAAGTGTGTGCTACCATCTGTGGCCTTCTATGACTTTAACATGTCTACTTAAAAAATGTAAAAAAATGTTTTAAAAATTTAAAAAATTGTATGTGTGACTTGGCTTACTTTTTTTTTCCCAGTGGGATGGGGTTTACCTTGAAAATTAAAATGCGTTGAGGAGTATTATCTGTACTTTACAAGATTGAACAAGTGTGTTTCTTTTAAAGTGATATATTCAATGTATTCGTATACTATAGTACATGATTTTGTTAGGTGAAGCAGTAATTGTCACTGTCCCTCTCCTACAGAGGAGTGTTGCAGTCACTCATTGAAAAACACTTCCCTGCTCCAGACAGGAAAAAACTGTATAGTTTGCTGGGAATCGATTTGACAGCTCCGAGTAACAACAGTTCTCCCAGAGATAGCCCTTGTAAAGAAAACAAAACAAAGAAGCGGAAGGGTGAGTACCCGAGCTGCTGTTGCGAGCCCTGGGGATAGCAGTGCTTTGGAGCAGCAGGATTTGGGGAAGGAACTCCTTTTCTTAAATTAGCAAGTTGTTATGTGTTTTTAGGCTCTGGAATGCACAAGTAATCAACCCTCTGTTTTCAGTTAAAACATGAGCTGTTGACTGGCGCTAGGCACTGGAGGTTTTAGACTTAGGTTTATTGTTTAACCTTCAGAGATCCTGAGGAAACTTGATGTACGACAACTAAAATGGGGTCTCTCTTTGTCAAAGCTGGTTTTTATGAAATACCTAACTGGGTGGGGAGGACTGTAAAGAGGCTGGGCTAGTTTCCTAATTACCAGGAGAACACTCCCCATGTTGACAGGTTTTGTTTGTTTGTTTGTGTGTTTGCTTGTTTTTTTTTTTTTTTGATATGAGGGAATCAAACTCACAACCTTACACTTGCCAGGCAGGTGCTTATGCCACTGAATTAAATCCCTGGCCCACTGTGTTGACAGTTTGTAACATATACTAGAGTTTGCTGTTTGTCTCTTTACTGACATAATCCATTATAAAGATTCACTGTTGTGTCCTAGTATTTTCAAGGCCCTGGGTTCAGTGCCCAGCATTGCACAAAACAAATTGCTAAATAAAAAGACCTGTGATAGCTGGGCATGGCAGCACATGCCTGTAGTCCTAGCACTCAGGAAGCTGAGTCAGGAGGATCATTGCAAGTTCGAGACCAGCCTGAGGGGGGCTACAAAATGAGCTCAAGACCAGCTGGAATGGTATAGTGAGACCCTGTTTGAAAAAGACACACACACGCACACACACACACACCTGTGATACTGGGTATTCTAAATGTCCAACACATTAGACTTATTTCTTACATTTTGGATACATGTTTCCACATATTTATTACACCTAAAAATGAGTTTGCTATTATAGTTCTATTATGGTTTGGTTTTTGGACGGGGTCTCAATGTGTAGTTCAGACTGGCCTTGAGCTCATTGTGTAGCTCATGTTATCCTGAAACTCTTGATCATCCTCTTGTCTCAGCCTCCTGTGTGCTGGGATGCTGGGATTGCTGATGTTGCAGGATTTTTTGGTTTGGGCATGAGGAATTGAACCCAGGACCTCATGCTTGCCAGGCAGGCACTGCGCTGCCGAGTTGTATCCCTAGTCCCTCCAGCGGCTGTTACTTTAAAGGCAGCTAAAAAAATTTTTTTAGTGGCACAAAAAGTAATGCTGTCTTACAATCAAGTGATATCTTGGGTTGGCTAAGTGTTCATGTTTGACTTTCCTAATTAGGTTCTCACCATCTCATTAATACTAGAACCTTTTAATGTTCTTAGCTTTGATTATGTTTAGATCTGTTTTCCGAATGTTAACATAATTTGAAGTAGCACCTTGTGTACTTTTTAAAAAACAAAGTCTTAAGTCCAGGGAGATGTAACTCAGTGGTATAGTGTCTAGCATGTGCTGGGCCCTAGGTTAAATCCCCAGCACTTAAAAAAGAAAACAAATTTTCATGAATCATTTTTTCCCCTTGTTCCATGGATATGAACCTGTAAGTATCCAGGTTCTCCTTGCTGCCTCATACACAATTAAATGACTTGCCAGCATCCTTTTCTAACTGCTGTGGATCAGTTTTCAAACTTAGGAACTTGAGGGCTCTACTGTTTTAAGTTTGTAATGGGTATTTGATTTCTTCAGTCACTGAACAGAACCTTACTTCTTAAGGAATTCTAGAGTACTTGTTTGAGTTTTTGCTTTTACATCCTTTTTGTCTGCACGTCTCATTTGAATCAGTTTTGAACTAAATGTCATGTCCTGGAGCTTTAGAAACACTCTATTTCTGCTAATGATCTTATTTGGGTTTTGGGTAGGTGAAGAAATAAGTCGGGAAGCTAAAAAAGCACGAAAAGTTGGTGGTCTCACGGGTAGTAGTTCTGATGACAGCGGAAGTGAGTCTGATGCCTCTGATGTTGAAGAAAGTGACTATGAGAGCTCAAAAAACATGAGCTCTGGTGATGATGACGACTTCAACCCCTTTAGAGATGAGTCCAGTGAAGACGACGAAGACGGTGAGCGCGTCCTTGGGGGTGGATGCTGGCCAGAAATGCCCCAGGGTACTGGGCAGGGCCTGTTGTATTAGAGCCTTTTTTCTCTGCAGTGCAAAGGATCATGCAGATTGTAACCTTTGTCCAGTGATGAGCTCTAGATTGGTCCGTCTGAGTCTTAGAAGTGAGATTCTGATATGTTTCATGGAGTGATTTATTTTTGTTAGTCCATGTTTCCAGTGCATGGTGACATTCATCATGGGGAATTGCCACATGTATATAACACATTTCAATTTTTTATACATCCCCTTCTTCACTCCTCCCTCCCCTCATACAGTTACTTTTCACGTCAAAATGTGGAGTGAAACCCAGTAGCGTGTGGGTGGGATATATTGGGTTGCTATAGTTAGTAATGATTTATAAGTAAATCAGTTAACAGTACCAACAAAACTCAATGTTGAACCTCATACAGTAGTAGACACCTCTAATTCCAGCTGCTTGGGGGAGCGTGAGGTAGAAGGATCACAAATTCTAGGCCTGGGCTGGGGATTTAGCTCAGTGGTATAAGCACCTACCTGGCAAGCACAAGGTCATGAGTTTGATCTATGGTACCCCCCCCCCCCAAAAAAAAAGAAAATCCTAATAAGATCTAGGCCAGCTTGGCTGACTGAGACCCAGTCCCAAAATAAAATGACAAGTGCTCAGGATTGTAGCTTAGTGGTAGAGCATTCAGCACCCCTGTGTATCATCTCTGGTACCACCACAAAAATCAAGGATTATGTCCTTTGAAAGCCCACGTTTATTTTAACCAATCATTGACATACATTTTGCCTTTTAGATCCTTGGTTAATCAGAAAAGATCACAAGAAAAACAAAGATAAAAAAAAGAAGAAAAGTATAGATCCAGATTCTATTCAAAGTGCCTTATTAGCATCAGGTCTTGGATCGAAACGACCTAGTTTTTCATCTGCACCAGTGATTGCACCTGCTCCCAACAGCACACCAGGTATCTGTGTAGAAACTTGCATTATCTGTGAGATGCACTTATGCATAATACAGACTGTGCAGTGACTTGGTTGAAAATTCTTTCCCTAGCTAACAGCAACTCCAGCAGTAATAGCCTTATAACGAGTCAGGATGCTGTGGAGAGGGCACAGCAAATGAAGAAAGACCTACTGGAGAAATTAGAAAAGTTAGCTGAAGACCTCCCTCCTAACACCCTGGACGAACTTATTGATGAGCTGGGAGGCCCTGAGAATGTTGCAGAGGTGAGCCTCACTTGATTAGGCCTGTGTCTCTCTTCTTGTTAATTTTTTGCTACTTTAAAATCCTGTAAAATGAACGGTAGTCAAACCCTGTGGTATGAATGGTGTTTTGGGTGTCATCACAATTACCTGTCTGGTTTCCTCTGGTAGATCTGAGAACAGTCATTTCACTGCAGTTACTCCTCTAGAGCTGGTGAAGTCTTGTCCCCAGTATCTGAGTGTGCTGAGCCGTTGGTCTTGATGCCCCCCTTTGGAGTGCATCTTGTGTGATGGTGGCCACTGTTCTTCCCAGGGACTGTGTTGCAGTGTGTTGTGTCCCTGGGAGTTGGTACCCATGCCAGGATTTCCGCAGTGAAGGAGGCAATCCTAAGTTTCTTGTACATAGTCAGGTACCAGGCTCGTTATGATGCTGTTTGGCTTTTCAGATGACTGGCCGCAAGGGGCGTGTTGTGAGCAATGACGACGGAAGCATATCCTATGAGTCAAGGTCAGAACTTGATGTGCCCGTGGAAATACTAAACATTACAGAAAAACAAAGGTTTATGGATGGAGATAAGGTATGTTTTGCTAGAGTGCTTTTCGGGGGAGAACAACTTCCATATGTTTAGATTAAGCTTTAGTCAGGCATGCTGGCACATACCTATAATTCCAGCTATTCTGGTGGCTGAATCCGAAGGATCTTGAGTCTGATGTCAGCCTGAACTACATTGTGAGACCCTATCACAAAAACTAGCAACCCCAAAACAAAGTATGATAAATCTCCTGACATTCACTGTCATGTATTGCTTAGGAGATTGTTTGAAAATTAGGTAACACCCAAATAGCAAGAATCTCACCACTTTACCCATGTTTTGCTTTATATTTCAGAGAATTTTTCTCCTTCTGCACCTAGAGAATTTAATAGGTCTCACTATTAATTCTGCCTTTAAAAGTATTCTGTAAGGCAGGGAGTAGTGGCTCATGCCTATAGTTCCAGCATTTGTGAAACTGAGATAGGGTTGCTATGAGTTTGAGGCCAGTGTGGGTTACAAAATAAGTTTAAGGCCAGCCCCAACTGCATAGTGAAACTGTCTCAAAAAGACCCTCTGAATAAAATAAAATTTAACGATAATAATGAAGTTATAAAACTGTTATATATTTGAAAGACAGAAGACGCCAGGTATGGTGGTACTTGTAATAATCTCAGCACCGTGGAGGCTAAGGCAGGAGGATCATGAGTTCTGGTCTAGTCTGAAGTACATAGGAAAACCTTACATCAAAAAACAAGTGGAACCAAAAATTGGCTTAAACAAGCTGGATGTTTCTCTTGAGTACATAGATCAGGGCCAGCATGGCTCCTTGAAAGCTAGAATTGTCCTCCCATTTTTTTTTTTCTTTTAAAGAGATACATGTTTCTCTATGTTTCCAAGCTGGTTTCCAACTCCTGAGCACAGGTGATCCTCTGACCTCAGACTCTGGGGGACAGTGGGCTATAGGTGGTGCCACCGTTCCCTGCTTCCTGTTCTTTTCCTTTTCCCATTTCATTTCATTTTTTTGGTACTGGGGATTGAACTCACGAGCTCACATTTGCCAAGCAGGCACTTAGGCCGCTGAGCTAAACCCCTAGCCCCCTGCTTCCTGTTTTTTAGTTGCGGAGGCTCCATCTTCAAGTTGCTTCTGTGTCGCAGGTTTGCTATGCTAGGGTCAGGTGTGTGGCTCAGTGCTGCAATATTTTCTGAGTGTGTAGAGGCCCTGGTTTCAGTCCTCAGCACTGTAGAAACAAATGCAACAGGGAGACGGGCTTGTCCCTTTTTTTAAAGGAAGTTTCCTGACATTGTCCTTGTCAGGTGGACCCTGTAGAGTGCAGTGTGCCCGCATCTCCACGCATAGCAGGAGGGAAGGCTGGGAGGGCATGTGTTGATTCCAGGTGGCTGCAGGCCAGCTACAGCTGGGTCCTGTTACCAACGAAGGCCATGGAAGGAACGACTCTATGCAAAGGGTACTGCTCTGTTTGTCCTTGTGCTGAGGTGATTTTCTTTTTTTTTTTCTTAAATTTGATATAGAATATTGCTATTATCTCAGAAGCCGCCAGTTCGGGTATTTCATTACAAGCAGATCGCAGAGCTAAAAATCAAAGGCGAAGAGTTCACATGACTCTGGAATTACCCTGGAGTGCAGATAGAGCAATTCAACAATTTGGTAAGTTCAGACACTGAATTTCACCTGGCAAATGGGTGCATACTAGCATCAACAGTCTTAGAACATGATGCTTTAGCTATTGCATTTAACATTGGGAATGATTTTAAAATGTATAGTGCTCTATGAATTCCTTTCCTGCTAGCTTTTAAAACTAAAAAAACTGGCAGTGGAATGTCACGTGCCTCCTGGCACTTGACCAAGAATGAGGCTCCTGGGAGCGTCTTTGGTGTAGACCTGTGCGTGCAGGTGCTACTTTTCAACCCCACTGACAATCCATTGTTCCTGTCTCATCGGTTTCATGTTTCTGTGGCCTGGTGATTTAAAAACAACTCTGGGAGAACTAAAAATGGCTGTGTATCATCAGCTTTCTTGTTAACCAAAACCAGGGTGGTCTTAGGAATGTTTGTGTCATCTAACCATCTTACGGCAAGTTCTAGTCCTTGTAAGAGCAGTAGTGCTCTGCAGAGGGATGTCACTCAGATCAGTCTTTTCAGTTTGTACTTTTGGGGAGTTGAGGGAAATGTTATGTTTTATTTTTTCCTCTTAAGGTTTTTTTTTTTTTTAAGTATAACTTAATGTTGTGTTAGAAATAGATCTCAGAATATGAACAAAGTTAGTAAAGTCTATCAAAATATCATTACAGGAAGAACTCACAGATCAAACCAAGTTACTGCTCCCGAGTATGTCTTTCTGATTTCTGAACTGGCAGGAGAACAAAGATTTGCCTCTATTGTTGCCAAAAGACTTGAGAGCCTGGTAAGGTTTTGAGTCATGTAGATGCGAGTCAAAGATGACCTGTGCTGGCTTTGGCTGGCTCACAGTAGAGGCTTAACTCTCTTGATTGCAAATATCGTTTTGCTAGGGGGCGCTTACACATGGTGACAGAAGAGCAACAGAATCTCGGGATCTGAGCAGATTCAACTTTGATAATAAGGTACATTTCAGCTTCAGCTTCTGTCACAGCTTGGAGACATGTGTGGTCTGCAGTGATGAACAGGGAAGGTTGTTACAAATGGTTTCAAGCTGGAAACCCCGGGCTGGCATGGAGAGTGCATGAGTGCAAGGCCGCTAGAGCCTCAGAAGTGAAGCCTGACAGGGAAGCTGGCAGCTCTGCCCGCCATCGGGGTTAGGCTTGATGTGCAGCTGCGCCCTGATGCTGGAGCTTCAGGGAGCATGCTGCAGTCAGCATCTTTCCATTCCTTCAGAGCGGAGGACCACAGTAAGCCCTGGCGAGGGGATCAGAAGTCAGGTTACTTACTAATTGAATGCTATGTGTAGGAGCAAGTAGTCAACAGTTTTAGAAACATAGAAAGATAACTGGGAACTGCAGTTTTTGAATTTCTGGTCAGTAATAGTTTTTATAGCATTCTGATGATTTTGTGATGGAAGTGTCTGAATGCTAAGACTGTATCTTTTTTTTTTTTTTTTTAGTATGGAAGAAATGCTTTAGAAATTGTTATGAAATCCATTGTAAATTTGGACTCTCCTATGGTATCACCTCCTCCAGACTATCCTGGAGAATTTTTCAAAGGTAACCTAGAAAAGTTGTCATGGCGTGAAAGATATGGGTATGATAAAAGTCATTCTAATGTTCATTATTGTTTTATCATTTATTTATTTTTTTGGACATAAACTAAAATTTAGAAATTTTGTGGAGCATGGTGATGCGTGTCGTTTAATCCCAGCCCTTGGGAGCCTGAGGCAGGAAGGTGCTGCACGTTCAGTGGCATTAAAGCTACATAGTGAATTCAAGGCCAGTCTGTACTACATAACAAGACCATGTCCCAGAAAACTACAAAACAAAACAACTTTAGAAAAGTTAAGGTGATTAGAACACAAGTTGGTTTTCTTTGACTTTTTTTCTTTTGCTTTTGTCTTTTTGAGACAGGGTCTCACTATGCAGTTCAGGCTCACTTTCAACTCACTTTGTAGCCCAGGCTGATCTGAACAAACAGCAGTGCTCCTGCCTCAGCCTCCCAAGGGCTGCAATTACAGGTGTGCACCACCACGCCCAGCTATGTTTGGTTTTATAATGGAAAAGTTTGTTAAAACTGGTTTTATGACAATGAATGTGGTTTTGTTCCTAATTTATATTTAATATTATATCTAACAGGAAAGTAATTTTGGTGCATTAATTAAAATTGCTTTGTCAGTAGCTTTTTTATTTAGTTTTAGTCTTGGATTTGAGATTGGCAGAGCGCTAGGCTAATGTGCTGAAGGCTGCTGGAGCCGTTGGCCTTTGTGTGTGTTTTGTTTCTTTGGCAGTGGGGGTGGGGCTCATGCTGGGCCAGTGCTCTACCACTGTACTACCTCCCAGGGCCCCGGCACTGTGTTACTTTTATAACTTTCTCTTCTGGGGGAAAGTACTGAATGTTGACTCTAGGGCCTGGACATTGCACTACATCCCTAGCCCTTTGTAAAATACTGAGACAGGATCTTGCTAAGTTGCTCAGGTTTGACTTGCAGTCCTCCTGTCTTACTCTCAAAATGCTAGAATTACAGGGAAGTTTATTTTCTTACAGATGTTCGACAAGGACTGATAGGTGTTGGCCTGATAAATGTAGAAGATCGCTCAGGAATCCTTACTCTTGATAAAGGTAACAGTAACTCTCTGCACGTGGAACCGCTGCTGTATTTGGAAGCCTGTGTGGTTACATGTGCTTTGCTTAGCTAAGAGGAAGCATCAGGTTGGTTCTTCATTGCTTAGTATTGAGCACTACAGATAGTTCTAGCTGCTGTGGTTATTCAGAGAGATCACAGGACAGCAGTTCTCAACCCTGGCTTCAAATGTGATTACCTGTCAGGCTTTTATAAAACATTGCATTCAGCGATGGCTTTTAAACATGGATAGTTTTCCACATTTCCCAGGGATTCCAGCTAGATCGGAGGTCACTGATCCTGCAGCACCTCCACCCTGAGTTCAGGTTTTATGCTGGTGACTATGTCCTCAGTTGCTAAATTGTGTTCATATTGGGCTGAAGTTAGGTTGAAGATGCACAGAGTCAATTCAGTGAACATTCTGGAGTATGCTCTGCAGTGCTAACGTGCTCACACTGCAAACAGCCGATTATGGCCCTGACAGTAGCAAGACTAGAATTGAGAGGGAAGGCTGTAGAACGAAAGTAGTTTTGAAGTTGGCCAAGTTGAATTTTTAGAGTGTTAATTACCATTTGAGTGCCTGAAATTATATAATCTTGTTGCAGATTATAACAACATAGGAAAGTTCTTAAATAGAATTCTGGGCATGGAAGTGCATCAGCAGAATGCGTTGTTTCAGTATTTCGCGGACACGCTTACTGCAGTTGTTCAGAATGCCAAAAAAAATGGACGATATGACATGGGAATCCTGGGTAAGTGGGGAAGTAAGAAGCTGTCATGTGTGTCTTTGATAGAAGTATCCTTGTTTCATCACGTGTTGCTTTTTTCTTTCTCAAGATCTTGGTTCTGGAGATGAAAAGGTGAGGAAAAGTGACGTGAAGAAGTTCCTGACTCCAGGGTACTCAACGTCCGGCCACGTAGAGTTATACACGGTGAGTTTGGGACGGTGCTCCAGAACATGGTGGCCATTCACAGCGGGGAGTGACTGTCACATCTCATGATTTCTTTCACAGATCAGTGTAGAGAGGGGAATGTCCTGGGAGGAAGCAACCAAGATCTGGGCTGAGCTGACAGGACCAGATGATGGCTTCTACTTGTCATTGCAAGTACGACTTCCCTTAAGTGTTAGTCCTTTAGATTGATAATGGTTTTCACTGTCAGCACTTGGACCTTCCCTTCCTTCTATACCAGAATGTCCACTTGTGTTTGATTTTCGCTATTGTGATAATTTATTCTTACGATTGTGTGACAATTGTGTGACAATGTATTTCCACTTTATTTTGAGAGATGTTAAAGAGTCCTTTCACTTTTTCTTTTTTTCCTTTTTGAGACAGGGTTTCATTATGCAGTTCAGGCTGGCCTTGAATTCACTTTGTAGCCCAGGCTGGCTCAAACTCACAGCAGTCTTCCTGCCTCAACCTCCCAAGTGTGGGGATTACAGGCCCGTGCCACCACACCTGGCTGTGATTTTGTTTTTTAAGGTAGGGTCTTTCTATGTAGTTTAGGCTAGAGTTGAGCTCACTAAATAGCTGGGGCCAGCCTTACTTGTGGTGATCTTCCTGCCTCTGCTTCCTGAGTAGTGTGATTATGGGCGTATACACCCAGATCTGGCTTTAGTTATTAGTGCAACTATTTTTGTTTGTGATTTGTTTGTAGACAGGCCCAAGGGGAAATGTGTGTATGTGTATATGTTTGTACATACAAACATGAAAATAAATGTGTCCTTATATGGTACAGAATTTTGAGTTCATGTTCACATCCTATTCAAATTCAATACTATAGAATTTTTACCCTTCTCTAAGATTCTTGTTCTCCAAGCTGAAGGTAGCTTTTTTATACATATACTTTATTCTGAAAGGTAGTTTTGGTTTTGTGTTGTCTGAACATACAGCAGTTACATGGTGCACCCTTGTTTTCTCCTAGTGTTGTGGGGCAGTGCTTCCCTCACCTAACCTTCACCTGCTCTCCATCCTCGTAGTGGACACTGCCTCATGGGCTTATGGGGACGTTGCCTGAGTCCTGCCTGCTGATGAGTTGGTGCTTCTTACACACTAGTTGTTGTGGATCAGGATTCCTGAGCATGTAATAGGCTGTTTTAAAACATTGTTTAGATCAGTTTTTATTCACAAAACTTTATTTTTGTTTTGTCTTACTCGGGGTGAAACTTGGGCTTTTAAACATTAGGAAAGCTGTCTATATCCCCAGGCTTTTTTCAAAATTTTGTGACAGGGTTGGGGATTTAGCTCAGCGGCATAAGTGCCTGCCTTACAAGCACGCGGTTTTGAGTTTGATCCCTGGTACTGATTAAAAAATTTTTTTGTGTGATAGGCTCTTGCTTGTTATGTTGCCTATGCTGACTCCCTAACCATGAAATCCTCCTGCGTCAGCCTCCTGAGTAGTTGGGACTGTAGGTGATCGCCACCATCTTCAGTTATTTCTAGGAATACAGTTCACTGGGTGTGGTGGTGTACAGCTAGAATCCTAGCCACTCTAGAGGCTGAAGCAGGATGATTGCCAAGCTTGAGGCCAGACTGGGTAGCTCAGTGAGAGCCAGTCTCTGATACAGGGCTGGTGATGTAGCGCAGGACAGCATTTGTCTGGCAGTGGTTTGATTCTCTGTCTTGGAAGAGAGAGAAAGGGACGCAGTTCCCTGAGATGAGTTATATTCACAGTGTTGTAGTCCTCACTGCTTCCTGTTTTTAAAACCGTCACTCCAAACTTTTGTAAGGGCAAGGTAGATAGTACATAAGTGTTTCAGGTTTTGTAGACTGACTTTAGGCAATGTTGTATCTCCTTTGGGCTATTTTTCTGTTTCTTCCTTTGTCCCCCTCCCTCCTTTTTAACACTCTTCCTTCTTTAAACGTTTATGTTTGGTTGATTTGATTTGGTTTTTTGAGACAGGGTCTGTTGTATGGTCACCCTGATCCAGGCTGGCCATAAACTCATTAACATAATAACCCAGGCTGTCCTTGACTTTGCCAACTTGCAGCAATCCTTTTGCCTTCGCCTCCTGAGTGCTAGGACTTAGGTGTGCGGTCACCACACCTGGCTTTAAACTATGCTTAAATTTAAGAGTATCAGGGTAGGTTTGTTTCATAGGCCTAATTCACTACTGGTCTCTGATCTGAAGCCTTTAAACGATCTAATTCCTAGTTGGCTTGTAGTTGAATTTTTCTTTCCCCTCTCGTCATCTTCCTCCCACTCCTCTAGTTGACCTGTTGTATTCAACTTTTCTCATAGATGCTGTTTTGATTGTGCATTGTCAGAATGCAGCCATTGGTATCTTATGATCAAAGTCCTGCTTTCCTGCTTCCCTTGAATGGAAGGCTGTGGTCACACTGGGTCATTGTTTTCCTGCATGGCGATAGTGGGTGGGCAGGAGCTGTGGCTGAAGAGGGCACCATTCCAGGAGTGACCAATGTCCCCAGCAGTAAGCACACTTGGTCTGCTGTGTCCAATGTGTGCAGCCCCCAGGAAAGCGGTTGCACCATCACTTGAATTTCTGCTAGTGGTGTTGGATTATCTGACCATGATTCGTAACTCACTCAATGCTGTCAGGGTACTGCATTGTCTGTGCCCTTAATACTGTCCTCTTGGTACATGATAGGGTGTTTCTTTGTCAACTAATTAAAAATTTAAAGTACACTTTTTCAATTCACATTTGGTTTGATGACTTAATAATGGTTCTCATCTTTGGAACAAGTAAAAAAAACCCAAAGGATCTTTAAAGCCATGAAGAGAAAATCTAAATGTACTTCTATCATTGTAAACATTATTCTTACTGAACCCAGGATCTCACACGTGCACTTCACCTCTGAGCTACACACCCCTGCCTTCTTAAATTTTGAGGCAGGATTTTCCTGAGTTGCCCAGACGTACCTGGAACTTGCAGTCCCTCTGCCTCAGCCTTCCACATAGCTGTGATTATAACCATCGACCACAAAACCCACCAGAATTATCTTAAAATAAAAAGTTAACGGCCAGGCATGGTAGTGCGTGTCTGCAGCTGCAGCTACTTGGAAGGCTGAAGCAGAAGGGTCATAAATTCAAGGCCAGCTTGGGTAGCTTAGTGAAACCCTGAGTTAGAATAAAAAATTTTTAAAAAGCTGGGAATGTAGCTTAGTGTAAAGGCCCTGGCTTTTATCTCTAGTTCCACTGAAAGAAAAAATAAAAGCTCAGTATACAGTGCACTGTTTCATAGGAGGGGTAAGGAAACACCTGTACAGCGGTACTCAGGTTCATAAATGCTTTGGTTTGCAAACTGTTTGATTCACAAACAGAGATGTTTGCCAGAAGTTTGTGTTTGTTTACAAATTGTACCAGGTGACAAATACAAGTGTGGCTATGTTTCCCACACAAACAGTGGCTGTCTTTTCCAGAGTTATAGAGCAAGTTAAGATTGTAAACTGAGTCCTTCCAGTTATGTTCTAGAGACCAGGTGCACTGGTGGTTTGTGTGCGTGTGTGTATGTGTTTGAAACAGGATCTCACTGTTTAGTTCAGGCAGGCCTTGAACTCACTTTGGAAACCCAGGCTGGCCTCAGACTCCCAGCAGTCCTTCTGCCTCTGTCTCCCAAGTACTGGGATTACAGACGTGTGTCACCACACTCGGCAGGTGTGCCGGTTTGCGTCTGTAGTCCCGCTAGGCAACATAGCAAGATCCCATCTCACAAAAACAAATAAGCTGGGCATTGCGGTACAAACCTGTCATCCTGGCAGTGTTAAGAGGCTAAAGCAGGAGTGTCACAAGTTCAAACCCTGGACAACCTGGAGAGCCTGTCTCAAAATGTAAAGTGATTACAGTTTCATAAAATAATAAGACAGAGCAGGAGCTGTAGCTCAGTGGGGAGAGCTCTGTGTTCAGTCCCCAGCACGTAGGGGCAGATATCTGCATAGCCACACCTGAGTGTCACCTCTCAGGCTTTCACTGTGCACACCCATTTTTGGGTAATGTGTTCAGCGTTTTGGTTTTATGCTGTGTGGGCTTTATTATTCTCACTTTATCCTTTCAGTGATACAAGCAAAGGTAAGACAGTAGGACAGGCAGAAGGAGAGGTCCAGGGTTACCTGGGTGACATATCAGAAAGGGTTAAATTTTATTGTTATTTGAAGGAGAATAACTTTTTCTTAAAATTTTTTTTAAAAAAATTTTTTTTTTTTTTTGTACCAGGGATCAAACTTAGGACCTTGCACTAGCCAGGCAGTTACTGAGATATATCCCCTGCCCTATGAGAAATTGACAGAGCATTAAACGGAGACCTAATTGCTTACTACTTGGATTCTGAATATTAACTTTTTGTAACACTTGATTTTTCTGCCTATTTGAGGCTGCTTAACTGTGATTCCATGTACAGCGAGCAGAAGGTAAAAGTTTTGTAAAGAATACTGTGACCCAAAGCCAGGTGTGGTGGTGCATGCCTGTAATCCTAGCACTTGGGAGGCTGAGGCAAAAGAATCATGACTTTTGAGGACCAGTCTTAGCTACATAGTGAGTTTAAGGTGAGCATGAGCTACATAGCAAGATAGTGCCTTAAAAAAACAAAAGCACTGTGGCCCTCAACCTATATCATTAACTAGAATTAAATAGCTGCTTCCTGGGCGGAATGTCATTACAGCGTGCAGTTGTGGTCTTCCTTCCTTTGTTGAAGTTACATATTCATGCATTTACTGATCTGATGTTATAGTTATTTAATGGCTACATTTGCTGATGTGATTGCTATACAAACATGTTTTAAAGTATGCAGTGTCAAGTCATTATATTTTGCCATTTTTTTCTCTGCAGATAAGAAACAACAAGAAAACGGCCATCTTAGTTAAGGAAGTAAACCCTAAAAAGAAACTCTTCTTAGTTTATCGACCAAATACCGGGAAACAGCTCAAATTAGAAATTTATGCTGATCTCAAAAAGAAATATAAGAAGGTATTTTTATCTATCTGTCTACTTATTTATTTATTTTTGAGACAGTTTTGCTGTATAATTCGGGCTGGCCTTGAACTCATTGTGCAGCTTAGGCTGGTTTCAAACTCACAGTGAACCTCCTGCCTCAGTCTCCCAAGTGCTAGGATTGCAGACCTGTGCCACCATGCCCAGCCAAGAAGGTATAGTCTTAACTGTATATTACACTGCTTATAAATGCTTGTGTTATAATATTGAAACAGCCTGGAACAATAATGTATACCTGTACTCTCAGCTACTTGGGAGGCTGAGGCAGTTTGAGCCCGTCCTAGTCAACTTAATGAGACAGTGTCTCAAGAAAAGGACTGAAGCTGTAGCTTAGTGGAGGAACCCTTGATCAGCATGCAGAAGGCCATGGGTTTAGTCACTAGTACAGCCAGAATGTGTGGGTGTGGGTGTGTGGAGTGTGATTGGGAACTATGATGCATGCTGAAATAAATTTTTAAAAATTATTATAATAAAAGTTGCCACTAATTCTACAAATACCCTTACTTTGAACACTTATCCTATTGTTTTGACAATGTGACTTTTAGTATAAAAATTTTTTATTAAATTCAGACATTCAATGTGTTTTGTGATTGCTCCTTGTATATAGAAATCGTGTCAAAGATGGTTGTATCTAGATATAAAATTATTGTGTCAATCTTATTTGGCTACTGTTTAAAACATAGTTTTTAAAAAATTTTTTTTATTTCTTAATTTTTTTTGTTTAAAAGATAGTTTTCAGAACAATACCAGGCTTTGTTCTAATATCCTAGTCTTACTGTTATCAACCATTAAGAAACTAGTAAGGTGGTAATTTGAAACAATGTATGTTTTCAGTAACATTAGCTTTAAGTGCTGACTACAACAATTAGAACTTCTAAATAAAGCAAAGATGTGTGAGATTGAAATTCCTTCCAACTTTGGGGTTTAATTGTGTACATGCTATAATGTTTGTATCTTTCAGTGACTTTCCAAATATTACCTGTAGTTTTTATTCTTATTGGTCCCTTACTTTGCCTAGCTATTCTCATTTGAAAACAGTTACAGTTCACCAAGCCATTTGAAGAACTTGGTATATTGGAGGAAAGAGCAGAACTTTTTGAACAGCATTTAAATTGAGCTGGGCGCAAGAGCTGGGTTTTCTGAGTAGGGATGAATCGAAATTGGCTGTCTCTCGACTTGTTTATTTAAAGCGGCATTGTTTCAATGAAATTTTGTTTTATTTCCGCAGGTAGTCTCGGATGATGCCCTTGTGCATTGGTTAGACCAGTATAATTCATCTGCAGATACTTGTACTCATGCTTATTGGTTAGTATTTCCATGGTTTTCACCCTGTTTTCCAGAGTGCAGTCCAGATGTGAGTGTCCCTTCCCTCCTTACTGATAGGCCCTCGAGAGGGAATAAACCAGCTGGCTGCCGTCCCTGCATGTCCCTGCGGCAGCAGGTCTCCGCGTACTCTCGTGGAACAGTGCTGCTGAGGTCCCGCTACTCTTGGCTGATGCTTTTGATGCTTTGTCCTTTAGCTGTCATTCTTGGTACTAGGAGTTGCTTTTCCTGTCTCCTCTTCTCATTCTCTTTCTTTGTCTCATCCTTTCTGTCTTTATAAGTCTCACTGTCTTATAAAGTCTCACTGTCTTATAAGTCTTACTGCTCCAAATCTTTGGAACTTTTAAGACATAAGGAGATTAAGTGGCTGCGCAGCATAAGAAAGCTAATTCTGTCCTGTTGTGATGGTACTGTGACCCCAGCTCATCCTTCTGAGGGTTTATCTCAGGAACTTGTGCAGACTGATGGTGTGCTCTGCAGAGTTTAACTCATCAAATAGTTCATGCTCTGGCAGTGTCTGGGCCACTGTGTAAAAAAGAACGATGAATTTTAGCTCAGTTTGTTCAATCATAGAGATTTCCTTTGATGTGAACAATAGTTTGCTTTAATTTTGGATGCAGATTAGTGCTAGTGGAAACTGAAATTTACAGCCGAGCTTGGTGGTGCATGCCTATAATCCTAGCACTCATTAGGCTGAGGCAGGGGATCACTGTGGGTTTAATGCCAGGCTGGACTATGTAGTTCAAGGCTAGCCTGAACTACACAGTGAGACCATCTCTCAAAAGCCAAAAAAAAATTTAAAGTTTAGGAGAAGTGTAGCTGGATGTGGTGGGTGCACACCTATAATTCCAGCCGTTGGGAGGCCAAGGCAGAGGCTTGCTTGAGTTCAAGGCCACCCTGAACTGCATAGTGAGACCCTACCTCAAAAAGATAAAAATTTAAAAGTTGTCAAGATAAAACATTTCAAAAATTAAAGTCTGAACGTCCTCTGAGACATTAGATTTGTGTCATAGCATAAAGCATGCTCATATGTGTGCAGTTAACACTGCCTAAGTTCCTCTTGATTCAGTGCTGCACAGAAAGAGATCTCTATTAGTGAATAATGAAAATAGTTGTGACCACAAAATAGTAGTTTTTTTCTTTTTGTTTGTTTGTTTCTTTTTTTTTTTTTTTTTTTATCAGTTCTCCTTAAGTCAACCTGAGGTTTTTCTCTTTTTTTTTTTGGTCTGTGAAGTGTTTCCCACCCACCTGATCTAGAACAGTGTTATCAGTAATTTAATCGTATAGGAGTAACTGACAGGTCAATTTAAGAAGCTGGCAATACTAGAGTAAAATCTTGAATACTAAGGTGGCTAGACTTTCCATTTGAAATTTGTTTAGATTGTGGGAAAGTTTTATGGAGGAGGTAGGTATATGTGCATGTGTAAATATGAGGGTATTTTCCTCCTGTCCCTCCTAGGCGTGGCAACTGCAAAAAAGCAAGCTTGGGGTTAGTCTGTGAAATAGGTCTTCGCTGCCGCACATATTACGTCTTATGTGGCTCAGTCCTGAGTGTGTGGACAAAAGTGGAGGGTGTCCTTGCATCTGTCAGTGGCACGAATGTGAAAATGCAGATAGTTCGGCTAAGGACAGAAGATGGACAGCGGATTGTAGGTGAGTCTGATTTTTGTTTTGCTTAATTTGTGGGGAAAGGTCAGATCCAGCCATTCATTGTTCCTTAGCTCCCTTCCCCAGGTGTTTCACACCCTTGCCAGCAGTAGGGTGCATAGCTTGCTCTTTGTGTCCTACAGAGGCAGCGGAATATTGTGATCTGACTGTAGTGACTGAGAGTTATCCCTGAGGTGCTGTGCTCGTGTCCCATGGGCTCTCATGTCCATGAGCTGCCTGGAAGGCGTGGCTTGCAGAGGGTGCCTGGAGTCTCCTGGCAAGCAGCCCATCTACCACTCATGGCCCTGCAGTATCCCGCCAAGCGGTACAACCTCGGGCCAGAGTCCATCCAGGAGTGGGTTCTTGTTTTCTTTGTTTTTGACTCTGAAATATTTTTAGTTGTGGCAAGTTTTTGTTTGAATTAGTTGCCACATTTAAAAAAACAAACAAACAAAAACAGCCGAGCATGGTGGCTCACACCTGTAATCCCAGCACTTGGGAGGCTGAGGCAGGAAGATCGTTGTGAGTTCGAGACCAACCTGGGCTACAAAGTGAGCTCAAGGCCAGCCTGAACTGCATAGCGAGACCTTATCTCAAAAAAAAAAAAAAAAAAAAAAAGATATTTCATGTCAGAGTCTGGATTATCGGCACATTATAGAAAGCTGCCCTGGAGCGTTGTCTGTGCATCCCGCTGTGCAGAGCGGACGTTCCCGCTGCCGGCGCTGGGTATCCCAGCTTGCACCTCTGCTCCATGCCTACTGCCAGGTTCTCCACTGGGGTGAGCCCTTGAGTTGGCAGCTCCCATGCTGGAGTGACTTTGTGCCTGGCTGGCCGGAAGGCAACACCTGCACTCATGGAACTGGAGAAGGTGGTAGGTAGAAAAGGGCTGCACTCGACCCCTCCCTTCAGTGAGAAGATGGTGTCACTCAAGTCACAAGCATGTGCTTGGGGCTTGTGGGAAACACAGCTGAGGAACCAGGTTGCATCTTAACCCACCGTTGCACTTTCTCAGTACTCATTAAATTGATGCGTGAAGTTCTTGTTAAAATTACTCCTTGTTTGGAAACTGCTGTGAAGTTGTAAGGTGCACTATAGTTTCTACTGGATGCAGCTTTGTAAGTTCTTGTTGCTAATTACAGGCTTGATCATTCCGGCAAATTGTGTGTCTCCTCTCGTAAATCTCCTGTCAACTTCAGACCAGTCTCAGCAGCTTGCAGTCCAGCAGAAACAGCTGTGGCAGCAGCATCACCCACAGAGCATCGCCAACCTGAGCAATGCGTGAAGGACAGACAGGCAGCAGCACGGTGCGTCTGTGGTGCTGTGGGGCAGACCATTCACATAAAATCAGGGACAGTTTCCAAAGAATTATATATTTTTTTCGGTTGTGCTCTCTAGTTAATTTTTTTTGGGAATAAGGACAAACCTGGAATAGGTAGCAAAACTGAAAATCAGCAGTGCCGATGGTAGTACATGTGTCTTTCCTGTCACCTCCCCTGGGGCTTTCTGTACGCTTCTATTTGGGTGAGCAGAGGGGGTACACGCACGTGCGCGCACATCGGTCTGTTTGTGCGTTTGCTAAAAGCAACAAACCACAGTTGGTTTAAGATGCTTGGAACTTCCCAAACTGGCTTTACTTCTCTGTTACACAGTGCTCAGGGTTAATGCAGTACATTCATGGCATTGCTGGGGAAGCTATCCCCAGGTGCATGTGTGTTGAGTCTATAAATATAGAAAATATATATTGATTTGTTTTTCCAACTTAAAACAGTAGGTTTACTAAAGCATGAAATGAAAGGCTGCATATCATGCATTCAGGTTTTTTTGTAGTTTTTGTTCCAACAGTGCATGTCTTTGCAAGCATGCGTAAACAAGATTAACACAGAAGTCAAGTGTTGGAGAGAAGATTTGTAGATGTACAGCATTGGTTATTGCATTTTTATAGTGTTTATACCTTGGTGTTGCTTCCAGCCCTGCAGAATCTCCCCCTCCCCCTGCCCCAGGTTTCTGTCAAGGTAATGAGTACATCCTTCTTGTAATAAAGCTCTTCAAAGTTAATTTTAATGTATTAATAGTATTCCTAATGTGTGCTGCAAAAACGGCTGTAAGCCTGTTTTTCTTAAAAGTTACATTTTCCTTAACTTAAAGATAGTTTTAGAAGTACAGTTGGCTTCCGTCTTGCAAACGCTCTTGTTTTACTTCATTTCATTATCTGAAGTTTTTGTCACTCATAAACAGAAAAGCGTACTTGAGTTGTGAACTAGAAATGAGGAAACACTTGAGGCTTCTGCTGTATGTTTTTTTGTTGTTATTGTTGTTACCCAGTAACTTGAATATTGTTTCATGTGTTGTAAGACATTGTAGAGTTTATCTCAAGCTGTTAAAAATGGTAATGTACAAATGTGAATAGACACTTATCTATAACATGGGTAAGTTTTGTTTCGCCTATAATAGATGTTTATAAAAACCAGTGAGGGACAATTAGTCTATTTTCCTTTTTTTTTTTCTTCGATTTTTTTTTTTTTTTGCTTGCACAGGTTGCACTATTAAAATTGAGATTGTATAAACCTGGTCAAAAACTGCAAGGTACCAAAATCTTGTAGATGTTAAATAAAAAGTTATCACCCTAATGAAGTGGACTCTTGCTTAGGCCCTCCCTGGGGACAGCAGTTGGAGTCCAGAGGGGACTCTGCAGGACTTGAGGGCCCTCAGTTCCAGGGAGTGCTAGAGCCTCGTTGCAGACCCTCTCCCAGATTCTAAATTCTGAGGCGGGCGTTAAGGAAGGGAACACAATAAGCTTTGGAATGTTTTTCAGGTTCATTTGTTCCTTTGTAACTTTTTAAACTTCTTAAAGGTGTATTAAGGGATAGAAACCCGATTAAAATTTAGATCTTTCCTCCTCTTATGTTTCTTTAACCCTAACTTTACTTACGGTTTTCTTTGGATGTATTTATTGTTAGTGCCTGAAAGAACAAATTGAGAATAATTTCTGTTCATGGGTGTACTTTGCCCCGTGGATGCAGCTTTTACCCTCGGTCTGGTCCGTGCATCTCAGGCAGTGATCCTCAGGAGATCCACCAGTGTCCCCAGGCAGGACCTCTGAACAGTGCCAGCTGCAGCCAGAGCCTCCCGGCTAGTGCTGCTGTTTGTAAACTGCTGGTCCTGCTGCTGGCTTTTGTTAAGGTGAATCTGAAATGGGCAAGAGAGGCCTAAAAAGCTGCCTACCGGTGAGCCCCAGTGGGGACAGGACGGAGGCTCCCGAACTGTTGGCCCACCTCCACCTCCACCTCCCATGCGTGAGGGTCTCCATCAGCAGCTTCTGGCTTTCCCCGGCCCCCTGTAACACTTGCTATTGGTGTGAAGGGCCAGAGTGTGTTGTGGTCTTCATAGAAATGAGGCCCCTGATAGCCCTTTCAAGGCAGGCTTCTTGAAAAGGTGAGCAGTGTGGATGATGCGGTGGGTGCCACACACCCACACCCATCATGCTGCATGTGTGGCGCCCATGGCCAGTGCGTGCCTCAAGGAGTGAGTATCTGGTGTGTCTATACTGTGCCCATACGAAAGCGCGTCTGGGCTACACTGAGGAAGCCTCAGTGTTCAGGTACCACTTCTGTCACAAGCCCAGGTCTTGACAACAGCTGGCTTGTGCAGAACAGGGCCCGCTTCAGGGTCTACATGCTACATCTCCACCCAGAGGCCTTGTCTAGCCCACCTGGAGTCCCTGTGGCCTCTGCAGTAATGCCTTTCCTCCTGTGTTAGCAATATGACTGAGCGTGCACATGTGATTGTAAGTCACCTCCATGTTTTCAGGGTTTATGGTGCCAGTTGTACTGCAGTCCATCTGTGAGTGCTCAGATGTCCCACCTGTGGGGCGACAGTGTCCCCTTGGCTACAGCCTCTCTGCCCAGGGTCTCTGTGGCAGGGACTGGGTGGTGGGAGTCCGTGAAAGCATCGAGAAAGTCTTTCTTTAAACACAATTTGATGAGAAGTAGGTAGGCTAGGCTGTTTTCTCTTTGGGCTACTAAACTGTGCTACACTCTTCAGTATCTTCTCTTTTCTGTGTATATAAATTAGCAAGAATCTGCTTCCAAAGCACTGTAGTAGGCTGTACTTGTGTGTGTGTGTGTGTGTGTGTGTGTGTATTTATATTTATTCTCAGTTAATTAGTACTTCACAAACCATTTTGAGTTGCAGTAAAAAGTCTTTTAGTTTGCTCTGTCCATAGAGGCAAAAGTTAATAGTTACCAGACTCCTTGGGAATATACTTTAGAGCCATAATTTTTGGCATTAGCTCATGGAGCATTCATTTGTCAGTCAGCACGTGATGCTGTTTGAACAAGAGAGGGATCCCCGGGCCTGGCATCTCATGTAACCAGAGCCTTGTCTTCTCCCTCCACTTTCCAGTTTAGCGTAAGAAAGCAAGCGATGAACAGTTATGCTGTGCCTCATTTTAGGAAAGCAGGGCAGAAGTTCTCTCTGGGTCCCCTTCATGTTAAAGTCATTAAAAGGCAGGGTCTTACTCAGTTACTCCCCCATTTAAAATGTCCCTGTGTGGTACTGGGTAGTTCTAAGGCAGGTGCCAGGAAGAGCCACCTTGAGGTGGATCGGCACCATGGACAGTCAGTTCAGGTGTCCTCCTGCCGCGCTGATGACTGTTCCCTCTCGGGCCTGTGGTCTCCCAGGGTCACACCACACATGTGCGCACACACCTGTGCACTCAGATGTATCCCGAATTCCACGTAAGGACCGCAGCTGAGGACACAGACCATTCCCAGAAAACCTCACACTAGGCCAGTTGTTTACTAACAGAAGTGCAGCATGTCCTCAGTGAAAAGCCACATGTAGTTACCTGCAGCTCAAACTAGCGATTTTTTTTCTGAGTATGTTGGTGAAATCCCGAATCCACTTCCTAATTGTATGCTGTACCTATATATATGTACATTAATATGTATATAGAGAAATGTAAGCTCTTTTGAATTCTGAATGTAAATATTTCTTGTAAATTGGGGCCCTACCCACTAGTTTTGCCCTCCTCCTTCCCTTCTATTTATTCTTCTCTGGACTCCCGTCTGGGGCACTTCACTCCTTTTCTTTCCTGCTGAGGAAAGTATGGGAGACTTAGTTGACTTGGTTCTGACCTCTTGAGTTCACATCCTAATGTACAGTTCCTGTCTCAGCACCCTTTGCCTGTGCTTTGCGTTTTTATCACAATCACAGTCCTGTCTGTGGGGGACTGCACTGCAGTGCCGTGTCGCTTCTGTCTGGAAATGACCGGGTCATGCTCATGTATGTTTTCTGGAAGCCACAGTGAGTCTGATGTTTTCTTTCTCTCTCTCATTCTCACTCTCTCTCTTTTTTTTGCTTCTTAAGATTTCATGAAGCTCCTGTAACTTCTTCAGTGCATTAGGGATCAAACCTGACTCTTCGGGGAATGTGACTGCTCCTGCCCTTGCAGTTTTTCAGGCCTGCACCAAATCTCAGTTTGGACTTTTCACCTAAAGGGACATTTTGCAGATTAGAGACTTTGAATCACTGTTCATGGCCCACTGCTGCAAATTCCCCCAGTAATTTAAGGAGTCGAACCTGTACTTTAACTCTCATGGCACAGTCACAAATGTATTTTGCAACAGATGTGGGTCATTGGCCTGCTTTGGCTGTGGCTTGCTTAAGATGTTTGCAGTAGGCAGGGACGAGCCTGGTAGGCGACGTACAAGTGACATTGGAGAACACATATGCCGTGGGCCACTCTTCAGAGGGTCCAGGGAAGTTAGTGCTGCAAGCAGCCTTCTGCCCTGCTGCGGACCTGGTCTTGGCAGAAGCAGCCAGGAGTGGGTGCCCTGGATGCTCCAGGTTAGCAGTAGGGAGGGGCGGCCAGCACCCAGGAGGCAGACAGTGGGGTATCTTGTGCAGACTTGGCACCTGTAAGAAAAGGCTTCTCCGTCATCTTCCAGAATGACTTAAGAGTATTTCTTGGGCCTTTGATTCATAAATAGTTCTGTTCATTATCATTCGACATGGAAGGCTTGTGAAACTTTCCTGGTCACCTGCTTTCGGGTGGCCTCGGGAGCTCAGTGTGCAGCGAGTCGCGCAGGCCCAGTGCTCCAGCAGCAGCCCCTCTGACCCAGCTTTTTGACTGGTGCCCACACAGCGGTCAGTCGATGCATGGCATTTGCAGCAGCAGTGGCAGGGCCAGTGACACTGAGATGTCCCATTCGTGCAGTTGAGCGAGGTAAGAGGCCTGGATGAGTGGGTTCTTAGCTTGGGGCTGAAGGACAGCCTGCAGGTTCCTCAGGGGGAGTGGCCCTCAAGCCACACCCCACTCTGGCGTTGGGGCTTCCGTGAAAGGCCAGTGCGTGCCAAGAGACTGGCAGGATATAGCGATGTTTGGCACTGAAGAGATTAAAGGAGTCTGAGCCTTCTCTGCCTCCACTTCCTGGGACAGAGTTTTTTTCTGTGTAGCACATTGCAGTCACCACCACCAGGAAGAAGAATCCTGTTCATGGGGTTCTGTTCATGGTTTATTCTAAATTTGCAAACTACTGATACTATTTTTCCACAACCACTTGTGTTTACCATCAACCGTGAGAGGTGGGAAGAGGTACAAGGTATCTCTGCAATAAAACTTCCGCCAGGTTCTACCTCCTCGGGCAAAGGCGGTTTTCTCCGTAGGCATAGACCTTCCTCCCTGACTAACCCGACGCGCTGCGGCTCCAGGAGGCATCCACTGGCATCCAAAGACCACCCGAGGTGGAGTGGTGTGGACTCTTCGGGGGTCCCTCATGTTCCCTCCTTTTCAGCCTCCCTCTGTGCCGCTGTCAGGAGCGTCCTCCGCCGCACTGCTGCCTTCCTCGCTGGCCCTGATCAGCGCGAGCATCTGGAGCAGGTGCCCTTGCCCTGCCGACATGGACTTTCCTGAGACTGATCTCATGCAATAAAAGTGTGTGGACTGCACCCCGCAAAGAGAATCCATCACCCATGAAGCGTATCAAAGTCTGTATTTAGGTTTTTATTGTGGTTTTCATTTTGTTTTTGTTTGGGGTCTTTCTGGTTTTGTTTTTGTAAAATTCTTAAATAAAATTAAAGAAATAAAGCAGACTGCTCTCCTGCATGTGCTTTTGGTGCCCTGCTGGCCTGTGTGAGAGCCCCACACCTCTTCCCAGGGGAAGCGTGCGTGGTTTCTGCTGCCGTGTGACTGCGTCTATGTGGCAGCCCCGGTACCCACCTCGGTCAGTGCTCCCCACCCACAGTGGGGCTGGGCCTGGTTCCCAGCTGGTGTCCCACCTGAGTCTGAAGGGAAACCGAGCCTGCAGTGATGCCAGCAGCCCCTGGGCCTGGCCTGCATGGGGCCCCAGGAGTGCGTCTGCTTATCCCTGCAGCCCTGGACCTTGCTCTGGTTTGCAGAGGGAACCACAGCTCTGTGCTTGGAAAGCCCTATTTCCAGGTTCAATGGAGTCGTTGCACTGTTCATGGATTTGGCGCCTGCCCTATGTCTGGCCTGGGCCCCAGGGGGCCCTGTAGGGCTTACTCAGAGCAGGTGGCCTTAGGACTGGGAGTGAGCGAGGCAAGGGAGCAGGTGAGATCCTAGTGGTGTCGGGTGCAGTGGTGCATGCCTGTAATCCCAGTCCTTTGGGAGGCTGAGGCAGGAGGATCATAGTTTGAGATCTGTGTGATCGGACTCAAAAGGAGTGGGACTGACAGAGGCTACGTACAGGTCAACATGAGAGTCCTGGCAGGGGACCAAGTTCAGTGTCTCAGAATTGGGAGGAAAACCTCCACAAGGGCCTGGCGAGAGGCTCTTTCAGGAGGCCACTGAGCACTGGTCTACACTGTGAAGGGGTCGTCTGTTTCCAGCCAGGTCCGAGTTGAGGTGGTGGTTAGCCAGGGTGGCCCCCAGTGATAGAATTATAGCACTGTTTTTGTTTTTTTTGTGACAGGGTCTCTAACCTAGGCTGGGCTGCTTACAACAACCCTCCTGCCTCAGCCTCCCCAAGTGCTGGGATTATAGGTGTGCACCTGCAAGCCCAGAGACCTTGTTCTTTTCCGTTTTTTCTGGCCCAAGCCAAGTTTCCAGCAGCCTGCTGCTGCCCTGGTGGGGGCCACCATTGACTATCAGCTTAGTGGTCCTAGACCCTGGGGGACACACAGCAGCTCCATGGCCTGAGTGCCATCCCTGTGTGGCAGCCCGAAGTGTCTGCAGTGGCCAGGGACAGCCATGGGCTCCCCGCTTGAGAACCATCACAGGAGGCAGAGAGCACATGCAGGGGAGAGCACGCATCAGGTGGTACGCGCGCACTAGCTCGTGTGAGGGGGATGAAGGCAGCACCCCTAGACAACACAGGCCCCAGTGCGGTGCGAGCAGCCTGGCGCTTTGGGAAGTGGGCGGTGCCATTTCTCTGAGTATGAATATTTATCAGCTAGTCATTTGGGAGCATGATGTAAAGGCGCCATCTGCAGAGGCCTTTATGGAGAGAAAGAACCTAAAGGAAATGTGCAAAGTGCTTATTTTTAGAGCCCGAGTCCCTGTGAGCTGGCTCTGTCCTCGGAAAGCTGCCCACTTCGTGCCAAGTACGGCGCTGCCTCAGGCTGCAGGGGCCACGCCTGGCTCCAGGGCCTCGAAATGAGTGGAGTCTCCACTGGGGCATGGAGGTGACGACTGGGGAGTGTATCAGGGTGCTCGGCTTCGGTCCTCTGCCCACTGGCTTGAATTGACATGCATGGCCGTGACCTGGACGGCGGGCAGAGGAAAAGCCTGGACAAGTGGGCTCTCATCCTTGCTGCCCGGCCGCTTTCTGTGCCGCCTTCCTCTCTGCCCTCTCCGGTGTCCGAGAGCCTTCAGCACTGGGCCAGTGGGCGCCGCGGTTTATTCACTGTGGGAAGCAGGATGGCCCAGCAGCCTGAACTTGCAGCCAGAAGTTCAGTGACCTGCAGTCCCTGCCACTCAGGAGGCTGAGGCAGGGGACTGCACGCTTGAGGCCAGGCTGGACTGGCTAACGGGACTGTCAAAAGAGAAAAGATAAAACGGGCTAAGGTGGTAGAGCACCCCTGGGTTCCATTCCCAGTACCTCCAAAAAAAAAAAATAAAGATTAAAGCAGAGATTGGCAAACTGTGGTCTTCAGGTCAGGTCCGCTTCACCACGTCTTTAAATGGCTTTGCCAGCTGAGAATGGCGATTGCATTTTCACTTGAGGGGGAGGGATTGAGACAGAGTTGCCCTATGTAGTCTGGGCTGGCCTTGAACTCATGGCAACCCTCTTGCTTCAGCCTCCCAAGAGCTGGGATCCCAGGCTTGCACCACCTCTTCTGGGTGGCTTTTATACTTTTACATGGTTTTGTAACACGAAAATGTGCAATTCAAATGTGAGTGTTGTAATAAAGCATTGGCACAGAGCTGTGCCTATTCTGTTTGGGGCGGTGCGTGGGTGTTTTCAACCATAGTGGCAGGGCAGCATGGTCGCAGGGGCCCTGTCCTCCCAGGCAATGCCATCAGGTCCCTGTGCTGTGGTCTGCAGCCTCCAGAAGTCAATGCTGTGTCCCACAGACCCAGCTCCTTACAAGGCTGCCACAGACCTGGGCAACATGGTGGGGTCCCACATCTAAAAGAAACAAGAGGTCTGGAGATACAGCTCAGCAGTGTAAGTGCCTGCTTGGCAAGTGCAAGGTCCCGAGTTCAATTCCTGAGGCAGACATAAAAAGAAAAAAAGGGTGGGCTGCAGCTCCGTGGTGCAGAGCTCGTTGGGCAGCCTGAGACCCTGGCTTCCGTCCCCAGCAGGAAGACCAGACTCATGCAGTGGCTGAGCTGAAGCCCTGGGTTTAGACCCAGCACAGCATACACACAGAAAGCTCAAGTTACACCTGTACGCCAGGACATGGGAGACTGAGGCAGGAGGATCGCCAAGAGCATAGGCCAGCTGAGACCCTGTCTCCAAGGAAAGAACAAAAGCTCAAGTTCATGTAAGGTATGGTATTACATTCTGAAGACATACACCCAGGACCTACTGGCAGCTACTCGAGACTCTTCATGGGGGCTTTAGGTATGTATCTCACTGATGCTTTTGGCCACTTACTCGTTTCTGAGGTCAGCACCAAACTTTATGTCACATACCCTGCTTAAAAAGTCAGAGCCAAGTGGCACACAGTACTCAGGAGGCTGAGGCAGGAGGATCATCATGAGTTTGAGGCCAGCCTGAACCTACATAGCAAAACCTGCCTCAAAACACAAAATACCAGAACTAGGAATGGTGGTGCCTGGCTGTAATCCAGCACTTGGGAGGCTGAAGCAGGAGAATTGCTGTGAGTTCAAGACCAGTTTGGGCCACATGGCAAAAGCCTAGCTCAGAAGAAAGGAGAGGAGGAGGAGAGCTAGCTGATGCCCACATCTCATTTCTAGGAGCACGTGGAATGCCCACCAGGAACACATGGGGGCACAGTTCTTTTATTCAAGAAGCTCGGGCTCACCCAGAGCAGTGGCACTGCCCATAACCCCAGCATTCGGGAGGTTGAGGCAGGAAGATTGTGAGCCCTAGCCTTGCCTCTAAGAAAAAGAAGATACAGAGACTTGATCCAATGGCAGGAATTAGTGAAGAGGCCAGATGGAGAAAGAGGTCGGAAAGGCTTTTTTATTTTACTTTTGGGTTTTTGAGACAAGAGTCTTGTGATGTAGCCGAGGCAGACCTCGAACTCACAGCAATCCTGCTGCCCCAGCCTCCCGAGTGCTGTGATTATAGATGTGCACCACCACCCCTGGTTTGGAAAAGCTTTTTAGAGATGGGGTTTTTGAGCTGGGCTTTGATGGATGTCAGGGAGTTCGCCAAGTGGAACACATGGGCAAATTGGTGTGAAGACAGCTCCGGGGAGAAATGAACCAAAACCGAACCCTGGTCTGGCCTGGAGCACACGAGAGCCAGTGTGAGGCAGCATGAAGCCAGGAGCCCAGGGTGCGAGAGGCACACGCAGCTTTCTGTCCTGGGCGCACTCTCCCAGGCAGGGCCTGACTGCAGATGCGCGCTAAGGGGAACCCGCCAGGGGTGGCTTGCCTGGGACTGAAGTCTCCTTCGGCTCAGGAGCCAAGGCTGTCTGCTCCACCACTTTTGTTTGGAGACAGGGTCTCACTTGTGGTTCAGGCTGCCCTTGAGCTCGCTAGGTAGCCCAGGCTGGTCTGGAATTCACAGCGATCCTCTTGCCTCAGCCTCTCCAGTGCTGGGATTACAGGTGTGCGTCATCACTCTGTGCTCTCAACACTGGGTTTTTTTTTGGATACAAGATCTTACCATGTAGTCCAGGCTGGCCTTGAACTAGTGTCTTCCTGCCTCAGTCACCTAAATGCTGGGATTATAGTCGTATACCATGACACCTGGCTTTATATTTTGCAGGGTCATACTAAGTCACTAGGTTGCCAGGCTGGGTTCAGTTTTGGGTTCCTCCTGCCTCAGCCTCCTAAGAGTGCTAGTATTGCAGGTATGTATCTCTGTTCCTGACTGCCCCTGCCACTCGTGCTTAACATTGTATGGTGCTTCCAGGCAAGGAGGAGAGATGATATCCAGTGTAGCTGGGTGTGGTGGCGCACACCTGTAATCCCAGCAGTTGGGAAACTGAGGCACAAGGATCATGGCAAATTGGAGGCCAGCCTTGGCTACCTAATGAAGTCCTACCTCAAAAAACAGCAACTGAAAAAGACATGTAGTTTGGAAGTCAAGTAAAGACTTGACTTTACAAATTTCTATTTGTAGATAACTTTTTTTTTTTTTTTTTTGAGACAGGGTTTCACTGTGTACCCCAGGCTGGCCTCAAACCAGCATAGATCCTCCTGCCTCAGCCTCCCAAGTACTAGGATTTTAGGCATGTAGCACAATGCCTGCTATGATCTTACTTGTTGTTTTATTTATTTTTGATTTTTTTTTGAGCATCTGTCTTACTACACTGAAAACTTGCATACTAAGATCTGTAGAAGACTTGAAACTAATACTGAAATAAATCCTGTGTTCATGGTTCAGCCAACTTAATATTGCAATTAAGAGGCAAGGGCTGGGGGCTGGGGATGTAGCTCAGTGACATAAATGCCTGCCTGGCAAGTGTAAAGTCATGAGTTACAAGCCCTGGTACAAAAAAAAAAAAAAAAAAAAAAGTGAGGTATGCGGCTCGGTGTTCGTGTTTGCCAACCTGCACAGGGCATAGGTTCCGGTCCTAGCTCCAGAATGAAATGTTAATATCATGACATTCTCTATATACCTAGGTTAAATACAGACATACTAAAATCCTAGTTGCCTCTGTAGGAGTGGACAAACTGGCCCTGACACTCATGGAAATAAATGTAAGGGAGCCAGACCAGGCAAAAGGATCGAGTAAAAGAACTTAGCACTCACTCTTTCCAACTTCAAAAGTCCAGGAGCGGTGGCACAGGGCTGTACTCCAGCACTCTGGGAGGCTGAGGCAGGAGAATGGCAAGTTCTTCAGTTTGATAACAGCCTGGAGAATTTATTTAGACCCTGTCTCGAAACAGTAAAGTTGGGTTTGGTACTCCACACCTATAATCCTAGCATTTGGGAAGCTGAGCCAGGAGCATTGCTGTGAGTTTGAGGACAGTATGGACTACATAGGGAGACTGTCCCAAAACACTACATAGGGAGATGATCTCAAGACAAATACATGCAGAAGGTTGAGGTAGCAGGATCAGTGAAAGTTCGAGACCAGCCTGGGCTACAAAGTAAGCTCGAGGGCAGCCTGAACTGCAGTGCAAGACCCTGTCTCAAAAATAAGTATTTAAAAGTGAATAAATAATTTAAAAAGGAGCTGGTGATGTAGGTTAGTGCAAAGGCCCTGGATTCAACCACCAGTGCCTCAAAAAATAAAAAAACAAAAACCAGCTAATCCAGAAAAACCCAAATCTGTAAATGGCCTAAATGTCAAGCATTAGAGTTTCACAAATTTATGGATAAACAAAACTAGGGTGTCCATACAATGATTATTCATTCATAAACCCCTGGAGTATGCAGGCTACATGGCGAGTGAAACATGGAAACACAATGTAAAGCAAAGGAAGCAATACAGAAGGCCACACAGGTATGAATCTGTTTGTGTATGTGTGATTCTGTTTACATATGCACGATTGTTTACATATGCATGACTCTATTGGCATATGCATGATTTTTACATATGCATGATTCTGTTAACATAGGCATAACTCTTTACATATGTATGATCTGTTTACATTTTCTATTTATCTGAAATTTCCAGAATAGGGAAATCCACAGAGACAAAGCAAATTAGTGGTTACCTAAAAGCTAGGGGAAGTGGGGCGACTACTATGGGGAGTTTCTTTTTGGGGTGACAAAGATGTGGCTTTTGTGTTTCGGTTTGGTTTTTGCTTTTTGACACAAGGTCTTGGTATATAGCCCAGACTGCCCTCAAACTCAGGATCCTCCTGCCTCAGCTTCCCTAGTGCTGGGAATGCAGGTCTGCCCCACCACTCCTGGCCTGAATTGTATACTTTTAAAAAAAGGCTAGCGGGGCATGGTGGTGCACTCTTGTAATCAGGAGGGTGAGGCAGGAGGATCACTGTGAGCTAGAGGCCAGACTAAAGTAAAAAAAAAACAAAACCCAAAAAATAGAACACAAATTTTATACTGAGTTATAATTATCTGGACTAAGAATATGAGGCAAAAAATGTTACAAATGGTGATGATGTAATGAGAAGGTCAGGTGTCAAGATAAAAATGTAACAATGGGGAGCCGGCCCAGGGGACATGGGTAGTGAGGACTGGGCATCCACTGCGATCCAGATCTTTGCCCCCAGGAAGTGGCGGCCTCGGCCACCGCAGGTGGAGTGAGCCAGTGCGCAGGTGCGTACTCTGTGACCTCCGAGGTGCTGCTAGGACTGCTCTGCTTGTTTTGGTGACCACGAGCCAGCTGTGGTGGTTATCGAAGACTAAGACAGGGGGTCACAAGTTCAAACCCAACCTGCACAATGTGGCAATTTACACGGGCTCAAAATGAGAGCGCCGAAGGGGCGGGGATATGACTTAGTGCGAAGATCCTGGGTTCAGCCTCCAGCTCCGGGCATGTGCTGAGAGCGTGAAATGAATATTTGGGTTCTGAAAATTTAGTATGATAAAAAGAATACAAAGGATCTTGATTCCTGTGTAGTATATACTGGAACCGTACTGTCGTGGATCTATTGTTAATAAAATAATTATTAAATATTAATTTTAATTTCATGTTTCCTTTTACTTTATAAATCGGGACCACTAACAATTTTAAAATCGTGTACGCAGCTCGCTTTGTTTCCATTGGCCCGTGCACAAGGGGTGGCATTGATGTCCTTAGGAGAGACTATGTCACCGCAAAAGGTCCCCGGGAGCTGCCGGAAATTCCAAGCCAGGGAGGGGGTGTGGCAGCAGCTAGGGTCCTAAACGGAGCTGGGAAAGGCCTGGGCGGGTGTCCCTTCCTTCTTGGGCGAAGAGGTTGACGCCTTTGTCACCCGATCCAGAAATGTCTGAAATGTGACTAATTAAAAAAAAAAAAAAACCTGCAAGCCGTGGCGATTAAAAAACACCAGAAAAAGGTGGGCGTTTTATGTAACGCGGCGAGCCCCGCTCCAGGCAGAACTCCAGAATAGTGGCTGGGGAGGTCACGCGCCGCACCCCAGGGGCGTCTGACCATCGCGCTCGGGGGTCCACAAAGCAGCACAGGCTCGGGGGAGAGGAAACTTCGCCAAGTTCCCGCCCGCACCCCGGGGCGCCTAGGGCCGAGCCCGGCTGGCAGGGCCGCCCCTCCCCCCCGCCCAGCCCAGCGCGAGCGCCGGTGCCAGGCGGCGGGGACGCCGGGGCCACTCTCCGCGGGGAAGGGGGCGGCCTCCAGCTTTTGTCAGTCTGCGAAGAGCCTCAGGTCCCCAAAGGGTTAAAAACCACTTCATCCCGGCGGAGACATGAAATGTATTCGAGATCAATGTCAAGAACGGGTTATTCTAATTCTGGGGCACAGCCAGACCTGGGCATCTGGAATGATCTACGCGCCTTAAAAAAAAAAAAGGCCCCGTCGCCTCCATTTTCTCCAGGTAATTTTCCATCCCTGCCCCCACGGGCCGGCGAGGGGAGAAAGTGGTGCTCGGGTCCCGCGGCCGAGGAGGGGCGAGAGGCTGCCCGGGCGCCCGGCCGCGTCCAGACGCCGGGGGTCGCGGGGACCCCGGGACCCCCCAAACTTTGCCAAGTTGCGGGCGCCGCGCGCGGGGCGGGGGCGCGGCCGCGGACGGAGCCGCCCCTGACTTCGGCCGCCCCCTCCCGGCCCGGGCCGGCGCCGCGCTCGCCTCAAAGTTTGCGGCCGCCCCTGCGCCCGCCGATGCCTGGGCGCCCGGCGACGGGGAGCGACGGCCATATTTGCCGGTGCGGCCCGAGCCGCCGGCAGCCAAAAGTGCGCGGGCGCTCGGCGGGCGCTCGGACGGGCGCGGGGGCGCGGGGGCCGCTGTCGCCGTCCTCGCGGCCTGGCCCGGCTGCGCGTGGCGCGCCCGCCGCCCGCGGCGATGTCGTACAAGCCGAACTTGGCCGCGCACGTGCCCGCCGCCGCCCTCAACGCCGGTGAGTAGCGCCCCCTCCGCGCGCGCCCCGCGTCGCCAACTTGGGGTCCGCGCTCCCGGGTGGCAGCGGCGGCCCAGGGCACCGGCTCTCAGGTTCCGGCCGGGGTGGCGGCCGCGGCGGCGCCGCTATCGTCCCGGTCCCCGCGCCCCGCGCCGCCGAAGTTCGCGGGCGCCCCGCGCCATCCGGAGGCTGGCGGGGTCCGGGGTCCGTGGGTCCCCACGCCGGCGGCCCGGTGGCGGAGCGCGGGGCGGGCTTTCTCCGGCTCCTTTCTCCACCGGCTCCCGGGCGGCTCGGCGAGGGCCCCTGCCGGCGGGAGTCGGGAGCGGCCGGGGCGCGGGGCGCGGGTCAGGCCCGGCGGTGGGGCGCGTGTGGGGCCAGGCCACGCGGGGACGCGGGTGACCAAGCGCCGGGTCCCGCTGACTCTGGGGGCGCGGGGTCGGGCGTGGGGCTGGGGCAGGGGCGCGGCCGGACAGCGCCGAGGGGAGAAGTTGGGGAAGAGCCGCGGCTTCCCGGGCGGGGGGCAGCGATATCCAGGGTCCCCGTCCCCGATCCCCACGTGCGGCCGTTGCAGAAGCCGAGGGGCTGTCCCCTCCCTTCCTCCGGGAAACTCCTCCCGAAGTTGCGGGGCAGCGCCGCGCTGGGCTGTGCCTATGGGCTCGCCCCCGGCCACTGAGCAAGCCACAAGGAGAGGGTGGACGATTGTGGCGTTGGAGGTGACCGACGTTGTGCCCTCTCCGCTTCCTCCTCCGGAGACCCTTGACTGGGGACAGACTTCCCCAAAAAGAGAGGTGCGCTGGGCGGGGACGGAGGGGGCAAAGGCCTCGAGGGGGGAGGGGACGGCCCTGCTGGTCAGAAATGCCACGCTGGCGGTCACCTCAAGTCTGGGGCCTGGTCTCCAAGTGTTGGCCCCAGAACTCCAAAAATCCCAAGAAAAGCAAGGTGCATTGTGTGTGTGTGTGTGTGTGTGTGTGTGTGTGTGTGTGAATTTAACTTCTCGGGCAGTGGTATTTGGGGTTTGGAAGGGGTTAAGATTGGGTGCTGGAGAGGGAGAGTTAATCTGCTCCCTTGTACCCTCTCCGTCCCCGCGGGCAGCAGCCTCTGTGTCGCCTCTAACGGTCCTCACTCCTTGGGGGTCCGTGAACCTTACAAAGAGCGGCTTTGTTGCCAGGTGGGGTTTCCCTGGAGACTTCTGCACGTCGCCTGGGTGGGAAAGGCTGGGGTCCCACTGCCAGGCTGTCCAGGGCCAGAAACCTCAGTTTGCCCTGGGAGAGCTGGGGCAGAGCCCCTCAAACTGGGATTTTGGGGTCCGGAATCACAGTGACTCAGAGGCGCTCCTGGCCCCTGCAGTGCTGTTCAGGGCTGGCCAGCACCTGTCTGCAGTTTCCTGCCTGCTGCCCCGGGGGCATCCAGGAGCCCAGCGGTAGCCCCAGGTCCCTGGCCCTTTTAAGGGGGCGCCCACTTCCCAGTCCTCTGGAGAGCCCGGCTCCCCGGCCATCTGCATCCAAGATGGACTCTCGCAGCCGCTCCCCGGCTTTCTTGTCATCATCCCTCACGCCCTCCGGCCCTGCCTCCTGCTCCTGGCTTGCCAAGCTGCGGCCTGGCCGGGGGTGGCAGTGGCGGAGTGAGACAAAGCCCCCGCCCGCCCGCCCGCCCCCCCCACGCTGGGCGCCCCAAGTGGCGGGAAGGCCGCCAGCTCCCCAGGCCCGGGCGCTCTTTGTCTGGCGTGGGGGCGGGGAGCTCGCCTGGCCCCTGGAGCTTCCTGTCCTTTGCCAGGCCGGCTCCCGGCTCCACACACCGCTCTCATTGTCTCTGATGCCTCTGGCTGGCCGCGCCCGCCTCGCTGTGGCCACCCTGGCCTGGTCCCGGCCTCTGCGGGAAGGAGTGGGCGCTTGTGGCACTCAACCCTTACCTCAGTGCTGCCCAGGGCCGGACACCACTGTCCACGCCAAGGGAGGGCCCAGCCTTGGCATGGAGTCTGTCACCTGCCTCTTCACCAGGTGTCTGAGCCGTTGCCACCCCACAATCCAAATGGGGCGATCTTTCTCCTCTCCCTCCCCAAGGTCCCCCAAACCTAGCTCCAGTGCCTTAACGTTGTGGGCTCTGGATCTTCCCCTGTGGGGAATGTTGCCTTCAAAACATGGAGAAACTGAGTCCCAGAGAAGGATGGGCCTGTGGAATGGTGCACAACCTGGCCTGGTCCCAGAGAGAAAGAGGAGGGGAGGTGACAAATAGTGGCAGTTTCAAGGGAAAGGGCTTGGGATACAGGCAGCCCACCCCTGTCAGGCACTGCAGCCTAACCACTGTAGGTGCCCAGGCGTGACAGAGGACTGTGTTGTCTGTACCACCAGCCCACACCGGCCATCTCTGCAGCCTCAGGACCTAGAAGTTTGGCTGGTGAGGGGCCCCTGTGCAGTGTACTGTGAACAGAGACCCCAGGCACACTTGTGCATCCCCACCCTGCACCCCATGTCCCCATGTCACGGTGTCTCATCCCCGCTTGAGAGCCGTGGAAACTCTCAGAGGCTCTCAGAGGCGCTGTGCTCTGCCCAGCCTAAGATCCAAATTTGTGCCCACATGTGATCTGGGTCCTGTGGGAGCTCAGGACCGGCCTAAGACTCGAGAGGCACTGCAGATGCTCTGCCCAGTCCCTGGGCAGAGGGCCCAGCCTTGGGGTCTCCGGCTGGTTGCTGTGCCTCTTGGGTGATGTGTGCCTGGGGCTGTGGGACCATGGGGCTGGATTCCCTCCCCACTCCATGGCCTGAGCCTCTGAACCCCACCCCACACACACCAGCTGCAGCTGGTCACTTGGCCAGCCTGTCACCAGCTGGCCATCCCCTGGGCCAAGTCTGCAGATCCTGCTCTGTGCAGTAGACAGGCTGTTTGGCTCTGGGGACAGCGACCGGGCAGCTGCTGAGGAGGACTATGGAGGTTCTCCATGGTGACGGCTATTTGTGATTCTGCAGGACATCCACCACCCACTGATGGCTACTTGGACACTATTATGGGTTAGCCTGCCCCTGCCCGGGCCTCCCCCTGCCACTGTGTCCACAAGACCATGGTCCAGGCTGAGCTGTGGGTCCTGCTCAGTTCCTGACACTGTCCTGGATACTGCATTGTGTGCTCTTGGGGTATAGGCCTGGCAGCATAGACTGTTCGGGGTCCTATCCCTCTTTGGTAGGGACAGCAGACTCAGTGGTGGCTTGAGGGCTTTGTCTGGGCTTGCTTGGAGGCTGCCATGTGAGGACCCTGCCTGCCATGGCACACGGTGCTGACACCAGCCTGTTGTCCCCGCGGCAGAGGCTGAGTTCCTGGGGACCAGGAGCTTCCCTGTGAGCCCAGGGTGGCCTGGCTTTGGTGGCAGGTGGGTTCTGTGGCAGGGATGTGGCTCTGGGCTACCGGCCTCCGGTGAACAGGGCCCCAGGACAGGAGATAGCAGGGATCAGGCTGAGAACAGCATGAATGTGAGTGCTGGGCCAGGGCTGTGTGGGTGGTCACTGAGTACTTTGAGGCAGGGGGAGCGGTTTGCTGTCCATCACCTTGGCCATTGGAGAGACCTGGTCCTAGGTAGGGGGACTGTCCTAAGACCTGGTGTCACTGTCTTGAGTGGAGCTGTGAGGCCCCTGACCCCTTTCTCTCCTCTGCAGCCGGAAGTGTCCACTCGCCCTCCACTAGCATGGCCACGTCCTCCCAGTACCGCCAGCTGCTGAGTGACTACGGGCCACCATCTCTTGGCTACACCCAGGTACAGCGGTGCAGGGGTGTGGGCCGGGCACCAGGAGGGGAAGAGGGGGTAATCCGGGCGGTACAGGAAGCCCCTCCATTCTGAGGCCACCATGACTGCAGTTCTTAGGGACACACTGACACTGCCACCCACCGGTCCCTTGTGGGTCCCCTCCTTCCTGTTTCCTGTTCTGCTGGACCCAGGACCTCGAAGCTGGGACTGGAGGGGCTCTGCTGCCTCTGGAGCTGGTGGTGACAGGTGTGGTCCCCAAGCAAGCTGCTTGCTTCATGCCTGGTCACACCACTTAAAGCTGGTGATCCCATGTGGCGGCCTCATGGAGCCTGGGGTCCTTATCTGTCCAATGAGATGACCCCAGAACCATCCCTAGGGAGGAAGACACCCCTGCACTGCTCCCCAGATTGGTGAGGGCTCCTGGCCCCTGGGGTGGGGGCAGCCTCACTGTCGTCCGAGCCCCAGTTGCCAGACTCCCGCCAGCATTCCAGGGTCACCATGGAGCTGCTTGTAAGCCAGTGTGGCCACAGGGTGGCCCCCGGCTTTCTGCTGTGCCCATCAGGGTACCATGCTCTGCCAGGCGGGCCTGGCCTGTGGGGAGAAGCGAGTGCAGGCCCGGGAGCGGCAGAAGTGGTGGAGGCGGGAGGAAGGGCCGAGGCGCAGCCTGGAGCGACAGCGCGATGCCCTGGCCATGCGGCTCCGGCGCTGGGAGGCCCAGTGGCGGCCGTGCCTGGGGACCGGGAGGCTGCAGCGGGAGGAGCAGCAGATGCTGGCCCTGCGGCACCAGCTGGCTGCCCTGGGCCGGCCTGGGGTTGAGGGGACCCAGGAGGAGAGAGACGAGGAGGGTGAAGAGAAGGAGGAGATACTGTTGGTGGCTGAGCCAGGCACCTCCCTGATCTGGGTGCTCATGTGGGCTGGGGGTGCTGGGCCAGAGGCGGGTGGGTGTCCCCTGGGCTCTGTGGAGGGGCAGTGGGCACATCCCACGTGTCTCGGGCCCCTGCTGGGCACCCAGAGCTGTGGTCCTACCCATCCCAGGATGGCTTCTATTTCCTACTTGCCGTGGGCACTGCATCTTCCTGAGTGTGCTTTGGGAGGTGGCCAGCTCTCTCTGAGATGGCAGGGACCCCAGAGACGGGGACAGGCGGGTGTCATGCGGCTTCTTGTGCTGCAGTGTCCCCAGAAAGGGATGTGGTGTCCCAGCCCAGGTCCTGGAGCCCAGAGCCCACGGGTTCGAGGTGGTTAGGATCTGGACCAAGGCGAGGGGAATCAGGTGCCATCAGTGTGACTCCTCCACATGACCCCGTGGCTGTGATTCCAGGGGACTGGGAACAGCCAGGTGCCCCAGAGCAAATACGCCGAGCTGTTGGCCATCATCGAGGAGCTGGGGAAGGAGATCAGACCTACGTACGCAGGCAGCAAGAGCGCCATGGAGCGACTAAAGCGGGGTGAGCATGTGTGGCTGGGGGCTCCATGGGCTGGTCCCTCCATCCCTGTCAGGGAAGTTTTTGAGGCTCAGCAGGGTGGTGCACTCCTGTGGTCCTAGCTGCTTGTGAGGCTGAGGCAGGAGGGTTCCAAGTTCAAGGCCAGCATGAGTAACTTAATGAATTAGCGAGAGCCTGTCTCAAGATTTTAAAAAGGGCTGGGATGTAGCTTAACCCTATTATTTAGTCCTCAACATTAATCCCCAAGTTAGGTAAAAAGACAAAAGAGAAAAACCTGATATTCTGAAGATACCATGGAGAAGGCCCCGTGGGGGTACAGGTGTGGCTTGCAGTGCAGCTGGGTGTGGCAGAGGCGGGTTCCCCACTGCAGTCACAGAGGCTCCCCAGCTTCCTGTGCTTTGTCCCCGCTGGCTCTGCTGCCCAGGGGACACTACAGAAAGTGTCTGCAGTGTCCTTTGCTGTCACCTCCTGGCAGTGGGGGCAGGGAAGGGTGGGGGGTCTCTCCTTGGGCTGGGGCACCTTAAGCGATGCTGTCACAGGGAACGAGGGACTCAGGTGTGGTGTGGAGGCCGCTCGGTAGCTGCCACCTCATGTAAGGCAGGTGGAACAGTAGGCGGCTTTGTTTTTATTGTTTTTAGTAGTGAAGAGTGAACCCAGTGCCTTTGCATTGAGCTGCCTCCCCAGATCCCCACGGCTTTTTATTTTTTTGAGACAGGGTCTTGCTGAATTGCCCAGGCTGGCATTGAATGTGCCCCCCTCCTGCCTGTCCCAGTGCTGGAATCAGGCATGTGTGGCTGCACCTGGCTGAGGATTTGTTTTAGGAAAATCCTGGGTTCTTTATGATCCAGAGGTGTTGGAGGTTCAGAAAGTGGGCAGAAGAGGAGGAGGAGAGGGACGTTCTTGGCTGATGGGTCTATGACACGAGCTGGGCTGCTGTGCAGGCCTGGTGGGGAGAGGCTCCGGCCTCGGTGGGCAGGTGCTCGGATGAGAAGCTGGACCAGTGCGTGGGGTGGGGGACAGGCTGAGCCTGGGGCTGGGGCGAGCTCCTGCCCTGACCTAACTGGCAGGTGGGTGGCTGTCACGCTGGGACACTTCTGGTAGCTGGAGCACTAGTTTTGGGGGTTCTTGGGGGACAGTGGAGCCCAGCTGGCCACCACATCTGGGCTGTGTGTGTCCTGGCAGGGTAACAGCGACAGCCACGGGAGAGTCAGAAGTATTACTCATCTCCTTTTAGAGACAGGATCTCCCTAAGTCACTAAGCTGCCCACAAAGATCTTAGACTTGTGATCCTCCTGGCTCAGCTTCCCTGAGTGCTGGGATACTGGGATTATAGCCATGTGCCACAGCGCCTTTCTTCTTCTTCTTTTTTTAAGAGGTGGGGGGCATCTGGCTGTGTTGCCCAGGCTGGTCTTAAACTTCTGGGCTCAAGTGATCCTCTTACCTCAGCTTCCCGAGTAGCTGGGCCTCTAGGTAGGCACCACTCTGTCTGGCAGGAATATTATTGATAGGTTGGTAAACTACAGCCCATCAGCCGAGAATGATTTTTATAGTTTTATAGTTTATAAAAGTGTAAGATTTTGGAGTCAGGTGTGGGAGTGCACACCTGTAATCCCAGCACTGGGGAGGCTGAGGCAGGAAGATTTTGAGTTCAAGGTCAGCCTAGGCAACTTTGGGAGTTGCAGGCCTGATTAGAGGAGACATTTCCCCCACAAAAAAAAAAAAAAAAAAAAAAATTGATTTTGGAACATATTAAAAAAAAATGTGAAACTCACTTGAGTGTCCATGAATGGGGCTTAGTGGATGTGGCCACACCCATCGTGGCCATGTTATTTGTGGCCACTCCCAACGTATGATTCAGTAGCTGTGATTTGTGTGGCCCTAAAACCATATAAAATTTGCTGTTTGGCCTTACAGAAAGTTGTGCAAAGCTCTAGATAGATAAAAAGATTTGTGAGCTGTGGACTTCTAAGGTTTTTGTTTTTTGAGAGAAGGTTTCGATGCTATGTAGTTCAGGCTGGCCTTAAACTCACAGGGACCCTCCTGCCTCAGCCTCTGGATGCTGTCACCTCAACCCTCAGGGCCCCTTTTAGCTGGTGACCTGGGATGTCAATCCTGACACCGTCTGGGAGATTCTTAGTGGGAATAGCATTCTTGGTGTGTGTTAAAATGAGTTCCCAGTCCATGATGTCCAGTGGAGGCAAAAAGAAACACAAACAAAGGTGACTGGCGAAGCAGAGGTAAAGGGGGGTGTGCCAAGGGATAGGGGCTCAGGAACCAGGGGCCAACAGTTGGTGTCCTCTGGACCCCAGCTGGTGCAGCTGGATGTCCAGTCCTATCTCCTGCCTGGCGTGTCCTCTTACAACAGTGCCTCTTGCAGGAACCTTGCTGGCTGCCTGGGCTGTGGGCAGGATGAGGTTCATTCTTGTCCCTTAACCACTTGCCTGGGTGTTTTCTGATGTTTGAGTTTTGGTTTTGAGACAGGGTCTTAGTATGTTGCCCGGGCTGGTCTTGAACTCCCAGGGTTCGCATTCTTCCTGCCTCAGCCTCCTGTGCAGTGGGATTTACAGGCGTGTACCCCTGTGCCTAGCTGGTCTGGCTTGTGTGGGGTCCCGAGCTCCTGAGGCTGGGGCTGAGGCTGTGGGGCAGATGCCAAGGGAGGGTCTCACTGGTCCCCGCTGACCTGGGCCTCTGCTTACCACAGGCATCATCCACGCGCGCGGGCTGGTCCGGGAGTGCCTCGCCGAGACCGAGCGCAACGCCAGGTCCTAGCGGCGCCGACCAAGGAGGGCGTTGCCTAGGCCGCCACCACCACGCACACCGGCGCTCGCTCTGGAAACGTTAACAGTTTAGTTTTTTCTGCTGTGGTTCACTAGGCTCTGAACCTGCAGTCTCCGAGAATGAGAAGCGATTTTGCAGGGAGTCAGGGTTCACACCTGCCGTGGCGAGGCAAACCCAGGGTGGTTGCACATGACCTTTCTGTACAGCAAACCCACGTCTGCGCCTGAGACCCCTGTGTCCTCTAATCCTCTGTTGAGTCATTGACACCACCCCATGGTTGCTCCCCGTGTCATAGACCCTGCCACCCTGGCAGCCCATGGCCCCAGCACTGGTCCCCGGGCCGCGGCTGCCTCTTTGCTTATGCGACTTGCATGACTCTTAGCGCTTTGAAGTCAGCTCTAAAATTGCACCAGCTCAAAGAAAGAGCGACTGGACTCCACCTCAAACGGACCCTGGACGCCCTCCTAGGAAGACTCTAGATTTCAGTTCTGTTGTTTGCTCTAAGTCGATCAGAACATCCAGAAGGAAATGACTAAAACTGTTTGCATCTTTGTATGTATTTATTACTTGATGTAATAAAGCTTATTTTCATTAACAATTTGTATGATGATGTGGGTTCCTTGCAAAGTTCTGATGTGTTGTCTTAAAGACCTCCCCCACCCCTGGCTTTCTGGGGTTTACTTTTTGAGAAAGGGTCTTGCTATATAGCCCAGGTTGGCCTTGAACTCACTCTATAGCCTGGACTGGCCTCATACTTGTGGTGATCCTCCTGCCTCAGCCTCCCAAGTGCTGTACCATGATGCTTAACATTTTCCCATGTGCCAGAAGCCCTCTGGGTGTTGATGCCGCAGCCCAGCCAGCCGGGGGTAGCACACGTGTGCTTCATTTGGAGGTAGGGTGTGTTGGACAGAGGCAGACTCCACACGTGCTCGGAAATAAACCAGAAGACTTGAGGCCGAGGGGCCAACTTGGCCAATGGCCACTGCCCTGCCGCTGTCCTGGACAGGAGGCTGCTCAGGCCTGCATGTCTGACACTACTCCAGAATCTGGTTTCTGTGTCCTTGGTCAGTAAAGCATGCTGGGTCTGGCGGCACTGACCCTCACTCAGCACGATGGGAAATTTGCAGCTGGGCTGGGGGTGCAGTGTGGCGGCACCAAAGGAAACAGAAGCAAACGCTACCCACACGTCAGTGCTGTGGGACATCAGAAGGCGACTTGGCGGCAACATACTGCCAGTGAGCTAATGGAGCCAACAGTGAGCCCCTTGGTTACACCTTGACTGCACCTCACGGGATAAATGGCTTCTCATCAACACCGAGCAGAGGCCCCCACTAAATGCTATTCATGTTTGAATTTGCCACAAAAATAGACCTTGCTAATATCAGTGCTTTTGCAAGTATTTTTATTCCTAAACAACATTTTTTTTTTTTTTTAAGACAGGGTCTGTTATAGTCCAGATGGACTTGAACTTGCAACTCTCCTGCCTCAGCTTCCTGAGTGCTAGAACTACAGGCATGAGCCACCAAGCCTGGCTGCCAGGCATAGTGGAGTACGCCTGTAGTTCCTGCTATGTGGAAGGTTGAAACAGGAAGATCTTTTGAGCTCCAGGAATTGGGCCAGCAGTGAGAATTTTTTTTCCTCATTGTTGGGCATGAAATCCAGGGCTTCACCCATGATGGGTGAGCATTCTGCCCCAGCCCCAGCCCAAGACTCTTAAAGAGACACCCTTCTAACTGTTGCCCAGGTCAACAGTCAACCCTGGCTGTGAGCAACAGCACACACTTGTAATCCCAGCTACTCAGTAGGCTGAGGCAGGAGGACGACAAGGATCCGGTCTCAAAAAGGGCTGGGATGTAGCTCGGCAGTTTAATCCCCGGTCCTACAAAGCAAAACAACTCTGCCGGTCAACCCAGAAGCCCAACCATAGTTCCCCTTCCTCCTAGAAAAGTAGCTACTCTCCTCTTACAGTGACGGCTTGTGATTCTTCATAGTTTTGTTCTCGAAGTGCGCATCAGGATTTGCTCCAGTTTAGTATATTATTTTGTTTTTTTTGAGATGATCTCACGATCTTGCTATATAGTTTGGGCTGGCCTTGACCTCACTATGTAGCCATGGCTGGTCTTGAACTGGTAGCAATCCTCCTGCCTCAGCCTCCCGAGTGCTGGGATTCCAGGCGTGCACACTGTGCCTGTCCTAGTGCGTCACTTACAAACTCTGATGTGACTTGCACTGTTATTCCCTGGTTGTGTCCTGGCTGATCCGGTCAGAACTGGCAGTTGTTTCCACGGCAGGATTTCGACTTGCTTCCAGTAGCTCCTTCAGAAGTTTCTTTTTTTCTAGTGTCTCCTTTGCTCTTTTCTTCCTTTCTTGCTTTTTCTTCTCTGCCTCTCGTTTCTGTCTGCAAACAGGACTGTTTTCGCCATTGTAGAAAACATCCACTTTCTCCTGTAGGATCTTCCGAGCCAGCTTCCTGTTCTGGTCCACGGATCTTGTCTGATGACACTGCAAGACATGAGTGACAAGGAGGACATCACAGGTGGGACAGTGGCAGTCACTTAACTCCAGCTTGGTCCCTTTACAGGGTGGGACAAACCCAGCAGGAAAAGCAGTGCAGACCAGAGCTCCCTGCTGCGGCCTGTGGCCTCCCCTCTTCCTTCTCTTCATTTCACTTTTCTCTTTTTTTTTAAGACAGGTTCTCACTCACTATGTAGTCCAGGCTGCCTTGAACTCACAGTGATCCTCCTGCCTCAGCTTCGTGAGTGCTGAGATCACCAGTTTCTGTATCCTACTTATATTGTGGCTTTCTTTTTTGAGGGGGCAGGTACTGGGGATTGAACTCATGACCTTGCGCTTGCCAGGCAGGTGCTTATGCCACTGAGCTAAATCTCTGGCACCGAGTAGCTTTCATTTTGATTGTTCTTTTTGCTTTTTTTGAGACAGGGTCTCAGTATGCAATTCAGGATGGGCTTGAACTCAGTGATCCTCCTGCCTCAGCCTCCACAGGGCTGGAGTGTAGGTGTGTGCCGCCATGCCCAACTGTGATTATTCTTACAATTAATTTTTTTTGTTGTTGTTTATAAGCAACAGTAGATAACTTCAGATAACAGTCCCTGAATAATGATGAAAACATTAATCAAGGCCAGCCTGGGTTAGTGAGTTCAAGGCCAGCCTGAACTGCATAGTGAGACCCTGTCTCAAAAGGAGACAAAAAATAAACAAACCCCCACACCTCTAAAAGGTTTGCCACCAGAGGACTAAGCTAATCAAGGCCTCCAGCTGCGGCCAGTGACCCTGTGCAGCCTTGGGTCCCGCCTGGGGTCACACAGCGTCTTCCTCCTTAGCTGACAGCAGCTGGGACACAAGGGCTCCGTTTATGCAGCCAAGGCCCTGAAAAGCTGGCCGGTGGGGGGGCACACCTCGGAGGCTGCGTCCAGAGGACCAACAAGAGTTTCCCGTTGGGTTTCAGGACTTTGCCACTCACTAATGAGTTTTCAAGGAGGAAAAGCAATGGAGGTTTTCCTCAACAGCTCGACAGTGGAGCGCAGTGGTTACTGACACGGGGCTGTGCACTGGGGGCGCTGCTCAGGCCCCCACAGCTCCCTCCATGCCTGGCTGCCACAGCAGGAGCCCCTGTCCCCTCCGGAGCAACCCTGCTCCTGCACCACCACCACCCCGCCCCCACCTCTACCTTCACGACCAGCCCCGAGGGCACGTGCTTCAACACCACACAGTTGCTGGTTTTGTTGGTGGCTTGGCCCCCTGGCCCATGTCCCTTCACAAACTGCTCTTCCAGCTCGCTCTCCTCCAGGGGCAGCAGGGCAGGGAAGTCCTTCTTGCCGGCCACTTGCAGGGCAGCTGCAGGGCCTCCCGGGGACAGCAGCCTCCACTTCTTCCCACGCGTGAGGCCCCAAGGCCCCAAGCATACTCTGGCCAGTGCTGCAGGACCTCGAAGTAAACCCAGGGTGCTCATTGGGGGGCGGGGCCACTTGTCAGGACCTAAAGTGGACAAGGGGAAGGCCAGCTTTTCAGGATGAGCCGTGGCTCTCCAGATGATGCCTCAGAGGCAGAGACAGCTTCTCATACAACCCAATGCGTAGCCCTGAACTGGGTGTGATGGTGCACGTCTGTGATCCCAGCACTTGGGAGGCTGATGCAGGAGGATCACCATGAATTTGGGACCAGGCCGGGATACACAGTGAGTTCAAGGCCAGCCTGAACTATATAGTGAGGCTCTGTCTCAAAAATAAAAAAAACATAAGTAATACCCACTTTAGGCTATTTAGCCAGACACACTTCAGCCTGCCCTACCCACACGTTCTCACCCGTCCAGGCCCTGGCAGCCTATAAATATTTCCAGCCAATAGACCAAAAATATCTCAAAGCACCAGAGGTGCTGTTTTCTGTCAGGAAGGAGAGGTTTTGAGTGTGAAATCCAAATGGGGCTGTAATTTAATAAAGAAACATGAAACTGTACGCCAAGTAAGGAGTGGGATCCGAGTCGAGTGACAGGATTTCCGCGTCGGTGCGTCTCAAATCAGAAGGTGAGGTTGGCGGGCAGCTGAGCCCCAACCATGCGGCCCAGTAAACTCCCCATCAATCACTGTCGGGATTGTTGTCTCCCAGTGTTTCCAGTTTCAGGCTTTGAATGGAACATCTGTTCCCTGGCATGCACGGCCAGTAACGGAATCCAACTGGTCGCGCTGGTCTGGGTCTCTGAATCGAGGTGATGGTGGAGGAGCCTGCGGGGTTCCGCGCCCCATGAGGTGCGGTGAGGGCTCTGTGAAGGAAGCGAGCTGGGCTCCAGTTCCACACTGCTCAGAGCCACTGGGGTTGCTTTTGGGGATGGGACCCAGGGCCTCACGCATGCCAGGCACACACTGGACCACCGAGTGGAGTCCCAGGCCTGGGAAAGTGCTTTTGACAAAAGGTGTAATCAGTGAGCTGAGGTGCGCCATAGCTGCAAGAATGTGGTGATTGTCATGGGCCTTTGCGTTCTCCCAGGCCAAAACAGGAGGGTTTGAAAGGTCTCCCACGTGAACAGGGCCAGCCACCACCTGCCCCGCTTTCCTGAATGGAAAATGGGCGGATGAGCCCTTCTCCACCCAGCCCACAGATGCTTAAGGAGATCAGGGAAGAGCCAGGTGTGATGGTACACCCATCACCCCAGCACTGTGGGAGGCTGAGGCAGGACCACCACAAATTCAAACCCAGCCTGGGCAACTTAGGCATCAAGGCAAGAAACAAAAACGGGCTGGCGACGTGGCTCGGTGGTGGAGCTCCTGACTGGCACACGGGAGGCCCTCTGTCCGATCCCCAGTCCTGAATGCTGAGGCTGGAGATTGTACTTTTGTGTAATCTGTCAGCCAGAGGACAGGGAACCACAAGGTCGTCCCCCACTACTTGAGTCTAAGAAACACACTTGGGGCCCTGGCAACTGCCGTAGCACCAGGGAGCTGGGGGTTCTAGCTATGGCTGCTAGCCTCGCCCTGGGGAGGCCTCAGCTTCTAAGGTGACGGTGTCCAGAGGGTCACTGTCTGGGTGTGCTCTCAGCTCAGCCCTGGTCCACTGCCCACTGTCACTGCCCACCCGAGTTCCAGGTAAGGGGCTACTTATTGAAGACGCCTGCCAACTTGGTCTATTTCTTGTTCCTTTCAATGCAAGCTTCTAGCAGAGGTGTCAGGCCAGCTGATACCAAGATGCTACCGTGTCCCTCATCTCTACTCTGCTACTGCCACGTTCGGAAAGGCATGGAATGAAACAGAGCACACTTGTTTTGCCCCATTTTTAATCGAGACAGGATCTTGCTACAAAGCTCAGGTCGGGCTCAAACTTGTGATGTCCTGCCTCAGCCTCCTGGGGATGTGCCGTGACACCTGGGCTTATGACGCACTTTCCACACTTCACGTGGCTGCTAGTTTTCAGTTCCACGGCTGACTTTATGGCCCAAGCTCATGCCCTCTTTTGTGACATCCTCTGGGTTTTGCAGTCCAGGTGGGTGATATTTAAGGCAGCTGGTTGGGCTCAGCAGCTGTGAGGGGCTGGCGCCGAAACACAGGAGCCAGTGCAGATGGGGCTTTGAAACCAGTTTTGTCCGGTGTGTGTGAAACATCTCAGCGGTAGCCTCAAGGAGAGAGAAATAATAAACCCGGATGCTTTCTCTGAAATCTCTTCAGGAAACTAGTACACGTGACTGAGCGAATGTCCCCCTTCCTCTGTCTCCTTTCAGCTGGCAGAACACAGCTCCTTTGTGTCACCGGGCTCGTGGTCCCCAGAGTGGACCTGCTGTGGAACCTGAGCCCAGGGCCCTCTTGGGGGGTTCCTCTTCCGCTAGGCGGTGAATGTGACCAGCCAGTACGGCACGAGGCCAGACAGAGGAAGCAACTCTAAGGAAGGGGTGTCTCAGACAAAGGACAGAGAGAGTGCTGTCATTGCTGCCTGTCTCTGCTCCGCTGTTTCAGATCTCACCCTCCTGTCCTGATTTGGAGCTGGTAGACACCCCGGAAGATGTCCCATTCCGCTGAAGTTCAAGAAGGTCCCCAGTGTTTGGTCACCGGCTGCTTTGTTGAACAGTGAATTCCAGCGACCATTCAGACGATTCGAGACATTTCTAATGCCTCCCGGAGCTCTGGCCCTGCTCCAGTGGCTGCTAAAAATGACAAACACACCCGTGGCTCCACATCCCTGAAGCCCAAAGAAGAATACGGATTGGATTTCAGTTCTTGTGATACCCACAGAGCAACCCAAGGTCTTTAGGGAACAATAAAAGCAGCTTGAATTGTAGCCCATCACGACAGTCAAAAAGAGAAGGAAAATGGTGAAGAGAAGTGAGAGCAGGAAACCGGCCAGCAAGACGGCGCTGCCCCAGTTCCTGTCTGGCCATGGGCTTTAATGTGGGGCTGGCTCCCCGGCTCGGATTCCTCCCAGCCCTCCTCTTCCTCTGATCCAGGCTCTGCACCTCATCGCTGCTGGGGTTTACATGAAAGTTCCCCTCGTGGTCTGAGTCCTTTCCCGCTGGGTCAAGTTCAGAAATGATGAGTCTGCGGGCTTTACACATAGGAATGTTAATTTGTCCACATCTCCTGTGAGTCAGGCAGGAAGCCTGGACCAGAAAGAGAAATCGCAACATCTACAAACGTGACACCTACCAAGCGGGGGATGAGGCGCCGCGAAGCAGCACCTCTATTGTGACTCGTGTCACCAGGGCCCGGCACCTGCACCTAGCACCTCCACTGTCAGCCCAAACCAAGCTGTGGGCCTGGCCCCTCTGACCGGGCGACCAGGCTTGCGACTGGAGTGGTCCCAGGTGACTACTAGAGTGGGAGGCAGCACATCCAGTGTTCTGGCAGGCTGAGGCAGGAGGCCTGGGAGTCTGAGCCCTGCCTGACCCCAAAATAAAAACAAACAAAAAAGAAAATAACTGGCTGGGCATGCAGCTCAGGAAGAAGCCCTGGGGTCCAATCCCTAGCAGAAAACACACAGAAAATCCCCAAATCAAACCAAACTGGATGTAGGCAGTGACACTGTGTTGTCAACAGCCCTGATACTGGGGGAGAGGCAGGGATGGCAATGCCTCAAGTCTCTAAGAAACAGAAAGCGTATCCGATTTACATTTATGGGATTTGATCTCTGGACCTGCCTTCTGCGTCTGTTTATCTAAGATTCACCTTCACTGCTTTTTGTGGGTGGGGTCGGGGGTTGAGAGGAGGTCTGCTGGATGATCCAGGTGGGCCTTTGATTATGTAGCTCAAGTTGGCCTCAAAACTTGTAGTGATCCTCTTGCCTCAGCCTCCCAAGTTCTGGGATGACAGGCGTGCTGCCTGTGCCGTGGTGCTCAGTATTGTCTGACTGCGTGATCAGAGTGGAAGGCAGGACAAGGGGACCATCCAGGGAAAAGAATTACACGAATTACTGATGTGAGCTAGCAGCGACAGTGATGTGGTTAATGGGGGATGGGAAAAGGGTTGGCTGAAGAAAAGATCGCCATAAATGTCACCAATATTGTGTCAGCATTCTTTTTTTTGAGACAGGGTCTCGCCATGCAGTTCTAGTGAGAACAGTTAGGGTCTGCTTAGGAAAGCCTCAGTGCTGCAGCACTTAAGGGGTAACTGGTAAAATGTAATGAGAAAAGCATCCAATCACACAATGCCAACAACTTGTTAATCTGTTTTTTGAGGAAGGATCTTTCTGTGCAGTGCAGGCTGGTCTTGGACTCACTGTGTAGCCCAGGCTGCCTCGAATTTACCCTCTTACCTCAGCTTCCTAAGTGCTGGGATTAGAGGTGTGAATCACTAGGTTTTCAATTTTTGAAACTAAATCTTTTCTTTCCACAGCTTGTTTCACTATCTTTCGTGACATCTCCAGATCTTTTTTCCGGTCCCTTACAAAATATTAGCTTGTTTTCCTTACCTTTTTTTTCCCTTTACCTTTTTCTTTGTGAAGCTGCCTCTCATTTTTGTCCCAGAAAGGCCACAATGCAGAGGAGCGCAAGCTGTGTTGTCACTGTGTTCCTGTAACCAATGTCTCAGCTCTGTGACCCACTCATTATGCAGTGCAGGCCACACCTCCTCATCTGCAAATGGAACCAACAAAGCCTAGAGAACAGAAGCACCTGGGTGGTTGTGAGGACTCAGCTCCTGCCCAGCTACACCTTAGAGAAGTCTCTGACGCCACCTACACTTGTTTTAAGGCATTGACCCAGCCTGCACACTACTTTACCAGCTTTTTTGTTTTTGAAACAGGGTCTTGCTATGTATTCTGGGCTGGTCTCTAACTCAAAGTGATCCTCCTGCCTCAGCCTCCCTGGTGTTGGGATGACAGATGTGTGCCACCGCTCCTGTGCTATCTACTGGGCTTTTTAGAGCTCAGAATGAAAATGTATCTAGAAGAATGAGCAACAGATTATCTCACTTGGCATGATCTCATTTAAGGAGGACTTTGAAACTATACACCTGCCAAAGTCAGGCCATTTGCTGAGGTCATAATTCTGGCCTATGAAATCAGGTGCCAAGGGACTCACTGTGATGCCTGTGTGCAGCCTGGGTTCCCAGAAGGCTCACTGTGCCTGATAAAACCACCCTTGGCAAATCTGTCTTGGTTAAAAAAAAATCTCTAGGGATTATGTATACAAAAAAATGAAGATAGGAAAGATACAAAATTTAAATGAAAGCTGGGTGTGGTGGCCCAAGACTGAATCCTAGCACTTAGGACGCTGAGACAGGAAGATCGCAGCAAGTTTCGAGGCCAGCCTAGGCTACACAGTGAGAGCATTTTATTTTATTTTAATTTTTTTGGTACCGGGATCGAACTCATCATCTTGTGCTCCTCAGGCAGGTGCTTATATTGCTGAGCCAAGTCCCCGGGCTGAGATCATTTTAAAAACAAAAATTCGAATGCAGGGGTGCAGGTGTAACTTAGTGGTAGAGTAACTGTTTGATACAAGGTCTTGGATTCTATTCCAAAAAACATTAAATGTAAATCTAGTCATGTATTTCTATGTTTAATAAAAAGGACTGAGAGTATTGTTCAGTTGTAGCAGATCACATGCCCAGCATATGTGAGCCCCAGGGCTCAACCTGTTACCACAAGAAAAAGACAGTGACATCCTATTTAACAAACACTGTATGCCTCAAACCACTGTCAGCCCAACTTCTGAATCGCCTGATTGATGTGAAAGGTCTTTACTCAAAAGATGTCAAGTTGACACCTTCAAGACAAACAAGAAATACTTAAAAACTTGATGTTATAAAAAATTTATAGCCAGGTGTGGTGGCATAAACCTGTAATTCTGGCACTCAGGAGGCTGAGGCAGATGGACTGCCATGGATTTGAGACCAGCCCGGAAAAAGAGTGAGACCTTGTCTTATACAACAACAAACAATAACAAACAAACAAGAGACACTGGCAGATTAGAAAATACAGAAAATAATTACGAAGATGAGGTTAGCGGAATATGTCCATAATCCTAGTCTGGATGAGGCAAGAGGATTACAAGATAAAGTCCAATTTGGACAATTATCATGATTTTGTCTTAAAAAATAAAGGGCAAGGGATGTAGCTCAGTTTGAAGGCACTGGTTTCAATCCCTATACTGGGGGTAAAGATTCATACTGCTAAAAATAAAAAAGCATCCACTCCCCAAATAACCAGTCCTATCAGAGGTCATAGGCAAAAGCGAACAACTGTCTACTGCATGGTTAATAATTCATCATCACTAGTTGCATTTGGGGTTAATATTTTTCTTGTAGAGAAACACAGCCTGGAGCTGTCTCAGGAATTCACACTTCTCAGTTCTTGAGTGTGAGTTCATGAGATGTTTCTGCGTTCTGTGACCAAGTGAAATTAGATGATAAAAGTACTTTTCTTTCTCCTTTGGTGGCCTTAAAATATGGTTCCTGAAAACAGCAGTGTGTTTACAAATCAGTGCGTTTGCTTCATGAACCTAAAATATGGACCAGTGGATTAAATCTGGATTAGTAATGGGGGGAGGGCTTCAATTTATGTAAGCTTGAGCTCTGACATACACTGGTGGGGTTCTGGATGGAGACAAAGTTTCGTTATTGAAAAATAATGAGTAGGTATTCTGAGGAGGGAAAGATGAGATGGGCGTGATTCCTGGCAGATCTGTCATCCCCATCAAGTGCAAATACATTCATTCCCCTATGCAGGCCTCTCAGTGACATCGAGGGACAATGCCTGCGAGTGGCAGCCAAGGCCAAGACAATGGGGCAGAGCTAAACGCTGCAAGAATCTGAAAGGCAAACAAGGTTGCAGGATGGGGGCTGCGGCCCGCCGGCAGGAAGGCAGGTTTTTTCTGTCCGTGGTCTTTCCAAGCCTGGCAACCACCACGTGTCACTTCTCCAGCGGATTCCACTCTCCTTAGGCCTTCGTGGAAGTGTTTTCTCCAGGGCGGTGATTTCTTTTTCCCTCCGCCGCCCCGAGTGTTTGAAGAGCCCCAGCAGCTTAGGATAAACCGAGTCCTGAGAAAACGTACTCAGGGCTGGCTCCTCCACCTCCCCACCAGAAGGTCCTCAGGTAAAGTAGCAGCGCGACTCATTATCGCAAGGCGGGGAAAATTCAGACATCCCGTCTCTCAGGCCTCTCCAGAGACCTGGAGAGTCGTGGACAGCTTTAGGGGTGCCTGACTAGTGCGCGGACGCTTACCTGCTCTTAGAACTGGCCTCCAAATGGAAATGTTCAAGGAGAATCCCAAACCACTGCAGAACCCGAAACACAACTGCGCTCCGGATTCTGCGCATGCGCCGTATTCTTGCAGTGGCTTCCCTCACTTGCTGGAGGCTCATTCTCAGTAACTGCGCATGCGAGAAGCTGAGGTTTTTTTTTTTTTTTTTCCCCGCGTAGGAGCGGCAGGTTCCCAGAGAACCAATCAGAGGGGACAGGTTGAGATAATCCCCGCCCCCTTCCCATGCCCCACCTGGCGTCAGACCTCCCTTTAGAGAGTGAGCAGCGGGCCACGGTAGAGGAAAGTCGACGCGCGCGCCGCTCGGCCGTCTCCGCCCCCTTCCGAGGAGCCAATCGCAGATGAAACGCCGGCTCGCGCACGCTCCTTCGAGTTTTAACGGTCGCGAGAGGCCAGTCACCTTACCCTGACTGCTGTGGAAGCGGCGGTCAGGTAAGTGGTTGTCCTCCTATGGGGAGTTGCCACCCGCAGGATGGAGGACCAGACTTAGGAGAGTACGTTTTATTGGAACCCTGCATCCGCTAAGGACCACAAAAAGGTGACCAACCCCGCCCAAGCCCACTGTCGTGTTGGGGTTGTGTCGCGCTGCGAGCGCCTTTTCTAGACTCGGTGCCCTTGAGTGACACTCGGGCGGCCCAATCGCAGGGCGCCCTTCCCGAGGGGCGGGGGGCTGGTGGGTTCGTTTTATTTATTTATTTTGGACCGGCTGCCTGGGCTTCCTTTGGGAATGACGACGGTGCTAGTCGGAGCGGTGGCTTCTCCTCCTTGGTATCTGTAGCTCAGGCAACTGCATGGGGTTCTTTGTCCCCTCCTCTCTAGGGCCCGGTCTCTTCCACGGAGACCGAGGTCTTGGCTATGAGGGCCACTATGTCACGATCCGGTCCCAGCCCTGGAAATCGTCCCAGCGGAGAGGGCGCCTCGTTAACTTTCTGATTGCTGGTCGAACCCCTTAGCTCGGCCCCTTTCCTCAGTCCCCGTTCCTGCTGGAGGTTGAAGGGTGGGGACGGAGGTGTCCTATTTTGCTGCTGGAAAATGTAAAAATGTCCCTGATCCTCTATTCATTCCTTATCTAGTTTGTCTCTCCTTTTAAAATTCAGCATTGTTACCGGTTTTTTGTTTTGTTTTGTTTAAATATCTCTTTATCGTCCCCTGCCTCTCATCCGGAGAAGCATTCTTGAATTTCTAGAGGTTTTCCATCTCTGCTGGTGACCTCAGCGGGGAAAGAATAGAAGGGGTTGCGGCTCCGCCTCCCCGCAGAACTTGCCTTTTCTTGGTGTCAGAGCCAGGTGATTGGAAGTCAGGTGCTTGTAACCCACTTGGAAGAGGCCAGAGATCCTGGCTTTTTCAACGCCTCATTTGTCGTCCGAACCGCCGGGGAGAAGGCCGTTCAGTTAGGTCCGGTTACCCTGGGCTTTCACACCTGTCCCTGCAGGAAGTGCTTCCTTGATGAGCTGATGGTTTTTGGTGTACAGCAGTGCTTTATAAAACTGGGCCCGAGAAAGTGGGTAATCTAAAGGAAACAGAACCTTAGATGGTTCCATAACACTTTCGAAACTTCATTTTTAAGCAGCATAGGTTTTTCTTTTTCTTTTTTCTTTTTCTTGCTGCCTTGATTTTTTTTTTTTTTTGCACAAATTCTCTAAGTAGAAGACGTACTGTTATACCCAGCCTCAGTAAAATTTTAGTAGGCCTAACACATAGTTTGTTAAAGAAATGCATGCATGCATAGTAGGCGTGGAGATACATGTCTATAATCCCAGGTCCTGAGGCAAGAGGATCACCGTGAATTTTTGAGGCCAACCTGGGCTACATAGTGAGACCCTAGCTCAAAAACTTAAAAAAAGAAAAAATGATGCATGCGGTGGTTCTTTTTAATTAACACATTGTTTTCAGTGTTCGCCCACATTGTAACATGCCTCAGCGCCTTCTTTTATTTTTCTTCAGTACCAGGGATTGCATACTGAGCTACATCTCTGTTTTATTTTTTGACGAGGTCTTGCTAAGTAAAAGCTGAAAAAAAAAAAAAGGAAAAGCTGGACTCCAACATGTGATCCTTCTGCCTTAGTCTCCAGGAGTTCTGGGATTATACTGGTTTTCATTTCTTCTTAAAGCTGAATAATTCATTAAATGGATATGTCCATTTATCTATTGATGGACATTTGGGTTTCTTCATTTTGGCCCTTAAAAGGTTGCTAGACGGGTATGGTGGCACACACATGTAATCCCAGCACTTGGGAGGCTGAAGTAGGAGGATCACTGTGAGTTCAGGACCTGTGTGGGCTACATAGTGAGTTTATTGCCAGCCTAAAGTACATAGTAAGACCTTGTCTTAAAAAACAACAAAACAATAACAAAAACAAAAAACAAACAAAACTGTTGCGATTTATGTGAAAGAAGTGAAAGTTTTCAAAGTCTGAAAATTTGTTCAGTTAGTGACTTTTTATAGTAGTATTTTTTCCCCGTTCATTTTCAGACTCTCTTGGAAGTTTAGGAAATTTTACAATTTTGAATGTTAGCTACTGAAAATGCTGATAATGATGAAGCGTCTGAAGATGACTTGGATTCGTCCTCAAACAGTAAATGGACCTCTATTTTCAAATAGGAGAGTGTAACAATTTCTGTACACTATGGAAGATTCTGACTTGGTGAAAACCTTACAAAAACCTTGATCTTCTGTAGAATCTGATATCAAAAATTCTCCCCATTCTCATGGACTGAGCTTAAATGCTAATAGGTAAGAATGGGATAGCTACTTTTAAATGTAACAACAAAGATATTTTTAAATGTAACCTCAAACAAAAGTAATGTCACTTGATAGTTTACCAGTTTATCCAACTAGTACCAGCATTGCTGATTTGTGTTTGTTAAAAAAAACAAACCAAAAAGCAAAAAACAGCTATGATCAACAACTGTTCAAGGAGTGTTGAAAACATTTTTTATTCTGTATTTTTTACATTTCTGCTAGAAAAATGTACTTTTGGGTGAGAACATCGTAAAAAAGAACTTGTTTTGCTGGTTGTATTTTTCTGTATACTTTTTTTCCCTTTTGGCAAATTACAAACATCTTTAAACTGCAGTTGCTTAAATATTATTTCTACGTTCTAAATTAGTGGTACAAATAATGTTTTGTTTGTTTGTTTGGTACCAGAATCAAACTCAGGACCTTGTGCTTGCCACGTAATCACTGTGCCATTAGGTTATATCCCTGGCCCCAAATAATGTTTTATATTGTGAAAATATCTCTCCAAGCTGAAAAGTAGCAATTAAAGTCGAACAGTAAAAAACTAAGTAAAAACAGATTCTGCAGACTCTGAGTTAGCATGATAGTTAGTAAAATGCTTGGTTTTTTTTTGGTTACTGGGAATTGAACCCAGAGCCAAAGCCTGCTAGGCAAGTGCTGTTTTGTTTTGAGACAGGATCTTTCTGTAGCCTAGGCTGGCTGCACCAACTCACAGGGATTCTCCTGCCTCAGCCACCCAAGTACTGTGGATTTTCTTTTTTATCTTTTTTTTTTTGAGACAGAGTCTCACTAAATTACTAACTTGCTTTTTTAACTTTGGATTCTCCCACCTCAGCTTCCCTAGTAGCTTGGATTACACACATGTATAACCATAGCAGACAAAAGGTCCAGTGTGTCTTTTTATTTTGTGATATGGGTGATGGAACCCGGTGCCTTTTGTGTGCTAGGCAGGTGCTCTACCACTCATCTGTACTCCCAGTCCTTGCATTTTAAATTGTCTGTTCGTTGTGTTTTTGTTTTGTGGTGCTGGTGATTGAACCCAGGGCCTGGGCATGCTCAGCAGGTCTTCTAACACTGAGGTACACCCCAGTGTAATTACTTGTGTTTAATCAGAGGCTGTTTACTCTCCATTTGCACAAAGTTTGACAAGCTTAGTCATTTGGTTTCTAAGTTTATGGTAGCTTTGAAAAGCAAAGAGGTAGGTCCTGTTAGAGAAGTAATTAATTATAAAAAGCAGATACGTCTAAGCTAGCAAAAAGGTAGTGGCCTGGTGCCTGTTGGTAAACAGACAAATGGCTTTAAACACAAATCTTTTCAAGAAAATTATACATAACTTTAAAAATTGTTCATTCTCAGCCAGGTGTTTTGGAGCATAACTGTAATCCCAGCACTCAAGAGGCTGAGACAGGAGGATTGCTCAGAGTTTGAAGCCACTTTTGGCTGCATAGGGTCAGCCTGGATTACATAGCGAGGCCCTGTCTCAAAAAGCAGAAAACAAAACAAAAAGTTTTTCATTCTTTGCCTTCTTGAGGAACTTAAATATATATATATATACACACACATATAAAATGAAATATGAAAGCTTAAATAGGTAGTTTATGAGAGGTAACATTAGAGAGTGAGCAGTGCTTGGAAAGAGATGCCTGCTGCAGTAATCTGTGTGGGCTTGCTGAAGACTGGCCACATGTTTTGTTTCCTTTGTCACTTACTGGCCTCTCTGAGGTCCGCTTCTAGAAGAAATTTCTTGAAAAATTTTTTTCAAGAGTGTTTGATTTGCCTGGAGGAACCTAGCTGTGTTTTCCTTGTGAAAATTATGCGGTCATACTTGTCTCCCTCTTCCCTACCAGTGGCGGGCCAGTTCACCAGACTGAAACTACGTTATGATGACCCTTTTGGACAGCGTACTACAGGTCCTTCTTTCCCTTGAATTTTTTTTTTTAATTTCTTGAATATTTCTTTGAATTTGTTTCATGCATTCTACTTATTTTCTATATTGTTCATTCAAGGTTTCAATCAGTTTCCCATGCTCCTGTACTTTTTTATCTATATCTTCTCTAGCTATGCTGAGCTACTCCTTTATTGAGGTTGTCATTTCTATCTTTATGTGAGAAACTCTAATTTGATTTCCTCTATGGCCTCATGGATTTGTTTCTTTATTTCACTTGCTATCTTTTCAGAGATTTGTTTGTTTGTTTGTTTTAATCGGTGCTGGGATCGAACTCAGACTGCGCTCTTGCAAGGCAGGTACTTATGCTGCTGAGCTAAATCCCCAGCCCTACCTTGAATTTTAATATTCTCTCTAGTCTTTATTGATTGTGCCCTCTATCAGTTCCATGTGAAAAAAGAAAAGCAGGGTATAAATGAATACATAAGTGAAAAGAATCTTTGAGTGAGTTTGGTGCCTCACATTGTGCTTTGTGTGTTGGTGAAGCAAACAAGACGTGTCCGCGTTGGGAATTGCAGGCTTTCCTGGGAAGGCTGTGACGTTTCACATCCGGAGCCCGCTGCAGAAGGCCTTGCTATTAGGTGGCTTGGCAGTTTTCACTCAGCGCCAGTGTGGGGATAAGCATCAGCTTATCGCCCCAAGTGAGGGGGTCCTGGGAACAATACTGGACCCTGGTTCACAATGTGGGGCTGTGCCAAGTGGGCCGGCACCGACCTCCGTCTTCTGTCCTCCAGGGTGATTGAGAGCTGGGACCAGCTGGGAACTTTTCTCAAGATGTTAACACATCCTGTTTCCTCCTGGCTTTCCAGGGTTCCCGGAGAATGTCTGTCTTTGGGCTATTAAACAAAGAAACTACTGTCTTGTCATTTTATTGCTATTTTCCTTTTGTGGACACACTTGTGATCCGATTTTCACAAATGAGGCACCAGTTAGAAGGATTAAATGTCAGTGGTTTTATGTTGCTCTGTTAAATCATGAACCGCTGAGTTATTCAGCACTCCGGTAGAGTGAAGAAACAGTCTGATTTATGTTTCCACAGAAGTAGTCCTCACCTTAGTACAAATGGGGTGTCTTCTTTCTCAGGGAAAAACAGGCTGCCTGCCATCCAGGGGACAGTGGAAGTCCTAGCTTCTTTCATGCAAGAGCTACAGAACGGCGAGAAGACTGATTCAGAACTCTGGAAAAGCTGTGAGGTATCTCGTCTTGTTTTATTTTGGGGATTTTATTTTATTTTTTATTTTTTCATCTCTTTGAGACAAGGTCTTGTTTTTTTTTTTTTTTTGATACCGGGGATCAAACTCAGGACCTCGTGCTTACCAGGCAAGAACTTAAACCACTGAGCTAAATCCCCAGTCCAAAACCCTTAACTTGTTTTTTTTTTTTTTTTTTTTGTGAGACAAGGTCTTGCTACTATCGAACTCAGGACCGCGCTCTTACAAAGCAGGCGCTTATGCCACTGAGCTAAATCCCCAGCCTGGGCTCACTTTGGAGCCCAAGCTGATCTCAAATTTGCAACGATTCACCTGCCTCGGCCTCTGTGTGCTGGGATTACAGATATGCACCACCATACCCATCTTAGTTTGGAGATTTAAAAATAATCATATTTAAATGAAACTGCACTGAATTCCATATTATTAGAAATTTATGTCCAGAAGAGCACAAATATTTAACTTATTGCATAACTAGTCAAGCATATTAATTGGGGAACAATATTGAACAAAAGTAGAAAAATTACTCATGGAATTGACCCCAATTTAAAAAACCTAAATCTACTTTGAAATATTTTGAATGTTTTAATTCTAAATTTAGGCTTCTGTTTAGTACTTTATCCCATTTAGCTGTGATGTGTGGTATTCTGTTGTTTTTAGGTCACTGATTCTTCCGTACATGAATTAAATTATGATATAAAAAGGTCACGGGAGGTGCTAAGGGTATAGCTCAGTGTAGCTTACTTGTCTAGTTTATGGGGGGCCCTAGCTTGATCCCCAGCACTGTTAAAAAATTAATAGTTAAAAGAATATTTAAAGATTTCAATTTATAGACTAGTGTTCAAGGTGGATTTTCCCTATTTTTTCAAGATAAGCTAGAGTTGGTAATCTTTGGGCTGGGGATTTAGCTCAGTGGTAAAAGCGTGCCTGCCTGGAATATGCAAGGTCATGAGTTTGATCTCTGGTACCAAAAAAAAAGTAATTCTTTATAGAAACATATAATATTATTAAATTCTTAACGGTAAATTTTGTTTTATTTATTTATTGTCATTTTGAGACATGGTTTTACTATGCAGTTCAAGCTGGCCTTGAGCTCACTTTGAAGCCCAGGCTGGCCTCAAACTCACAACTGTCTTCCTGCCTCAGCCTCCCAAATATTGAGATTACAGTTGTGCGCCAACACGCCTGGCTTATTTTAAATGTTAATTGTACTTTTAGAACCATAACTTGCGTTATTTTTCTGAATATAGAAAAAGTAAAGTGAGAGATTACCTGATTGAGGCATTCAGTAGCATCTACCCCAAATGTAATAATTACTTATATTCATATATCATAATGATTACAGTTCTAAAAATAACTATTACTGCATACTTTTTTTTTGGTACTGGTAATCAAACTCAGGACCTCACGCTTGCCAGTTAGGTGCTGTTTGGCTGAGCTAGAACCCCAGCTCTGCATGATATACTTTGATTCCTCTTTTTTATCCTATTCCCCTCCCCTCTCTTCAACCACTCTTCCCCTCCTTATTTACAAATCTTTGTTTATGTTTTATCCTTATAAGAAAGGTTTAAAGTACACCATTAACTAATAACTAGTTATTTTAGCATCTTAACAATTTAGCACTATTATGTATATAGTAGTAATAGAATAATTTTAGTTATAGAGTAATTATAAAGTCTATTGTCTCTTTGGCAGGTAGTACACTAGGTATGCTTTGTCAGTAGCACCCAATCTTATTAGATCCACCTGCTCTTTTTATAACTTTTTCTCTTTCTCTTTTTCTTTTTCTTTGTTCTTTTTTGATACTGACAATTGAACCTAGGACCTTGTGCTTGCCAGGCAGGCACATGCTGCTGAGCTGTAATTCCAGCCCCCAACATTTTAAAAAATAATCACAATTTATATTATCTCTAGGTGAAAACCACAGGTAATATAACCTACCAGTACTCACTTCAAACAAAGTAATATAGAACTGGGCATGGTGGTCCACTGTAATCCCAGCACTTTGGGAGGCTGAGGCAGGAGGATCACTGGGAGGTTGAGGCCAGCCTGGGCTACAAAGTGAGTTCAAGGCCAACCTGAACTGCACAGTGAAACCCGGTCTCAAAAAAACAAATACAGAAGAGATCCAAGATGACAGATTGATAGGTAGCACGATAGAGAGCCTCTCTGAGAAAAACAGCTCAGATGCTAGAATCTGACACCATGGAGAAGACCAGACAGAAGTAGAGGAATTCTCATGACCCAGGAAGAAACTGAGGGAAAAGAAATAAAATAAAAAAGAAGAAGCATGGACAGAGGGCTGGAGCTGGGCACACTCTGGTAGCTGTGCTGGATGCATCTTAGAGTTGGGTGACTCACAATGGAGCTGAGGTCATATCCCCGCCGAGAGTGGGGGTTGGTGAGCTCGAGACCCTTGGCAGGAGGAGGTGCTGCAACCAGGAGTGGAGACGGCAAGCCGAGCTGCACGGACTTTGCTGAGTGCTGGGAACTAGATTCCTCAGAGCGAGATAACTGGCTAGACGACATTGGATTTGGGCAGGACAGGCTTGAATCAACAGCTGAGGCGGCTTCAGTCGGTGGCTCCTGGCCCAAAGTGGATTGGTGGGATCTGCTTGGGCTGGGCCATGCCCCTGGTCGGGACCCAATAGCCAGGGATGAGGCTGTCCCAAACCACCCTAGCCAGTACGCTGCAGAGGGGCTGTAAGCAATACGTAAAGGTTGGGAGACCTCCACCATTCACCTGTCCAAAAGAAACCAGAAACATGACAAGACAGAGAAACAACAAAAAGCCTCCAACTGCCGACCCAGGTAAAATAAGCCCAGGAGAGGTAAATACAGAGGAGATTGAGGGCAGCAAACATGCAATAGTAGACATGGCCTCATCGAAATAAATACTTCTGTGACCTCATCCACAAATTTAAATCTGAAATTCTAACTCAGATGAAGCAAGATATAAGAAGATTAATAAAAGAAATGCTGGGTACTCGAAGACACAAATGGAAAAATGGAGGAACCCAGAGGAAAAGAGAAGTCTTTGATGAAGAATATAAACAGAATCTAGAATACATGAGACATATCCAAAGAGAATATTAGGAAATTAAAAACTCCATTGAAAGCTGGCAAAACTTAACAGAAACTAAAGACAGACTTTCAAAATTTGAAGATAGATTTGCAGTGTATGATCATGAAAGGAAGGATCTCTTAAAAATAAGGAACCAGAGGGCTAGGGATTTAGCTCAGCGGCATAAGCGCTTGCCTTGCAAGCATGTGGTCATGAGTTCGATCCCCGGTACCAATTTAAAAAAAGGAACCAGGAAGTATAATGATACAAAGGCTAGAAGAGGACAAGATTTATAACTTAATAAAAAATGTGAACGAAGAAGCAGGGACAAATACAAATGAAATAAAAAGGCTATTCACAGAAATAATTAAGGAAGACTTCCCAAGCATAGGAAGTGATGTTCAGATATGTGAGATATACAAAACTCCAGCCAGCTATAACCAAAACAGATCTACACCCAGACATATAATAGTCAGGATCCCAGAAATCCATCACAAGAACAGAATATTAAAAGCAGTGAGAGAAAAGAAACAGATTACCTATAAAGGAAAACTCATCAAAATCACAGCAGACTTCTCAATGCAAACTATCAAATCAAGAAGAGCTTGGATGGGCCAGGGATTTAGTTCAGCAGCATAAGCACCTGCCTTGTAAGTGTGTGGTCGTGAGTTTGATCCCTGGTACCAAAAAAAAAAAAAAAAAAAAAGCTTGGAGGGAAATATTCCAATCCCTGAAAGAAAATAACCTCCAACCCAGATTGATGTACCCTGCAAAACTGTCTCAAAATTAATGGAGAGAGAAGATATTTCCACGACAAAGAGGAACTGGGGGAATTCGTGACCACCAGTCCAACCCTGCAAAGAATATTGAAGGACATTTTAGAGAGAAGAAAATCACCAGGATTCCAGGAACAATGGCAGAAAGGCCTCAATGAAAGGGGCAGACAGTGGAATGCAGGAGAAAAGTAAACAGCAATGACAGAAAAATAGCATAGCAGAGATGAGGCAGAGGAGATTGGCTATATCGCTGTTTTGTCTTGACTGATATTATTTGAATCTGGTATGCTTGAGGGTGTCAAGTCTGGGAATAGGGGCAACTACTCTGGGGATGGCAGGATTCAATAGGATACTCATTCTGGTTTGATTATTAACTGCCTTTGAAGTCCTATAATGTCTCCAATGTTTGGTTTTTATTAATAGTGCTAAGTATTGCTAAGTTTAATTATATTATGCCTGACAATATAGACAATTTTATTGAAAATAACAGCAGACAGCATGGTGACTACTGTAGATCACCTAGTATTAAGGTTTTATATGTCCTTTCATTTCATGTTTCTCTAGGAATTTGTACTGTTGACTTATTTTGGTTTGTTTTTCCCTCTAATACAGAAAGGCTAGGTATACATGTAGAGACTTATACATGTGTAGAACTTCTAAACAGTTTACGAGAATTGATTATAGTTATTTAAAAAAAGAGAGAGGAAAATATTCTAAAGGATATTTGAGTGTGTAGGATTGATGACCATATTACTAAGTTTTTGTTGGCTAGATGAACAGAGCTGATTGCAGTCTCACTATTTAAATGTCTACTTTGTATGCTTTACTTTTGTAACTTGAACGACTACTTCTAGGAGGAAAATATGTAATTGTCAATTAGTGATTTCTTACTGATTTTTTTTTTTTAAATTTTGTATTTCAACCCTCTTTCTGTTTCATGTTTTTCTTTATTTTATTTTATTTTTTCCGGTACCGGGGATCGAACTCATGACCACGTGCTTGCAAGGCAGGCACTTATGCTGCTGAGCTAAATCCCCAGCCCCATTTTTTTCTTTAAATAAAAAACAAAAAAACAAAAACAAATCAGTATAATGGTAGAATGCTTGCACAAGGCAACATGCACAAGGCAAGGATTTAATCCCTGACATCAAAAAAACAGATAACTGCTCAGCCACATCTTCATTAGAATTAAGGCTGTCTGGTGTTTGCCTGTGCAGTATGTTGACTCACTGTGAATATAGCAGTTGCTTCCGGAGATCAGTGTGGCCATCGTGGCTTTGTTTGTTGTTGTGATGCTGGGTATTGAACCAAGCAAGACCTTGCACCTACACTTGTAACACTGAGCCACCTCCCCAGCTCCAGCCACATCTTTTTTTTTCTTTTTTGAGATAGGATTTCACTGTGAAGTTAAGACTGGCCTTGAACTCACCAGTTAGCCCAGGCTGACCTTGAGCTTGCAGCAATCCTCCTGCCTCAGCCTCCTGAGTGCTGGGATTACAGGAATGCACCACCACCCCTGGCCCAGCCATATCTTGATGTAGATATTGTGAGTGCCTCCTTCATTAGTGATAGAATTTTTCTGAAATACCTGTTGAAATTCTGAAACATGCCTAAGTTTGTTTTAGGTAATATGAAAACTGCAAAATATATTATTTTTATAATTTAAAATGGACACGGGACAGTTCCTCACTATGGGAGACTGTGCCGTGATATGTGATTTGTGTCACTGGAACTTGCCCACTGTAAATGTGCAGTGCTCCCTGCTTTGTGATGATCATGACTGCACAATTTCCAAAATGCAATTTTTTCTTTTTTGAGATCACTATTTTACAAGCACTTAGTTAAGATTAAAGTATAATGTTGCTTGACACCTATGACGGGTTACAGCTGCATTTTATAAATTAAGAAACCGAGATGCAAAGAGATGAAATGTATTTTTCTAGGACCTCGCAGGTTGTCAGTGGAGTTCTGGGAGTCACATTCGCATTCAGGCTGTTTGCATTGAAAGCTACATACCCAATGCCTTAAACTATGTAAAATGCAGATAGTATAAACCATTTTTGTGTGAAGAGAGAACAAGGAATTTAAGACATAGAAAGTGCAACTGCCAGTTCTTGACTAATTAGAAATGGTAGCAGGTGACATCAAATCAAGATCCATTTGACATACAAGACTCTCAGGGTGTGAGGGCACAGAACTGTGGTCCCACTACTCTTGTAATTCCAGCACTCACAAGGCTGAGGCAGGAGGATCTCTGTGAGTTCAAGGCCAGCCTGCACTGCATAGTGAGATCCTGTCTCAAAAACAAAAACAAAACAACAATGTAAAAAGAAATGTAGGATTCACCTGGAGGAAAATATGTAATCGTTAATTAGTGATTTCTTACTGATTTTTGTTTTTGTTTTCTATAGGCTGTATAAGAAAAAGGCATCTGTCCTTGTGTGTTTATCAAATTCTAAAAATTAATTTGGCTAGGGCTGGGGATTTAGCCCAGTGGCTTAAGTGCCTGCCTGGCAAGTGTGAGGTCATGAGTTCGATCGCCAGTACCCAAAAAAAAAAAAAAAAAAAAAGATTTGGCTTATGAATTTTACATTACAAACACTCTTTTAGAAAAGGGCATTTCTCACTGCAGAAACTTCTAGGAAATAGTTTTTTTTTTTTTTTTAACTAAGATATTTTGTAATTTAATAGGCCAGGTGGTTACAGTTGTTCAGTTTGGTGGAAAAACAATGCCAAGAACAGATAATTGCCCAGCAGGAACAGTTCCACGACCAGATTCAAGTAAGTTGTCATTTATTATTGATTTTTAAAAAATATTTGTAAGATTTGTAAAAAACAACACAATTCACTTAGCAATTTTGTAACTAAAGAGAAGGCATAGTATGGACAATGGTAATGTGTTTTGAAACACAGTATTCTCATGGCATTTATAAAAATGCGGCGTGGTAATAAACTTTCTCACCCAAATCTGTAACGTTTTGTTCTCAGCGTGTACAGGAGGAGATAAGAAAATTAATCAAGTTACAAATCAATAATTCGTCGTGGGCTTCCTGCGATATCAGTTCTTCCAGCAAACACGTATCTTCAGAAAGTCAAATGGGTTTTTTTTCTGAAAACAGTGAAAGAAATGAATCTGTCACTGATTATCCTGAGTCTAAGGAAGCCGAGATGCAGTGCGGAAGGGCTGCGCCACAACCGCTCTGCAGTGTGGACAGCAGCTCCGTGAGCAGCGGCTACGGCACTTTCCGTGTCGCAGAGCTGAGCCCCTACAGGTCTAAAGACCGGGCAGCGCGCATGGAGCTGCACACAGGCCTTGCCAAGGGGCAGGGCGCAGGGCTTGCCACCCAGGCGGACTCCCCTGGAGAGAGCCCAGGGGGCAGGAGTGTCTATGCCCAGGCTCCTGAAGAGCTTCGCACCTCTTTAAAGGACGATACTAACACTTTTCCTGGTGAATTGGAGCACAATTTTCTTGGTGAAAATAAGATTTCTGAAGTATACAGTGGAAAAGCAAATAGGTAAGTAGACTTTCTCCATTATCTGAGAGGGACTTTTATCTGTTTATTATATTTAGAATCTAGTGAACTTTTACTTGAACTACAACAGAATGAGATGTATTAAAATATGTGTCACTTTTATCATTAATCTCAAAGTCTTTGTTGTATGTGGGAAATTGAAAGAAAGCATCTTCTATATGGATGACGCCTGACTTTCTCACCATTTGCAGTTATAAAACTGTCAAACTCTTAAGCTGGGAGATCTTGCCAGGAAAATACCTTTTACACTTTCTAATCCCTTGGTAAAAAATAGAGTGCAGATAGGGCTGTATTAATAGTGAAATTTTGTCACATATGTTTATGTGATTTGGTACCAAAAATTGTAGGCAGTCATATATAGTCTTGTCTTTTATGTGTAAATCATTTTTGTAAACTTAATGACATTTTAATTAACTCAGGGATTTTTAAGTTTTAAACATTTTTTTAATTTTTGGGGGTCTTTTGAGACAGGGTCTCACAATACAGTTCAGGCTGGCCTTGAACTCACTATGTAGCCCAGGCTGGCCTTGAACTCCCAGTGATCCTCCTGCCTCAGCCTCCCAGAGTGCTGAGATTACAGGCGTGAGCCACCACATTTGGCTGATTTGGGGTGTTTTTTAGTAAAGGCAATTGTGGCTGAATGTTTGCAAAATAATCTTGTAAACTTTTGCCTTTACCTTAAATTTTTAGTTTTATATCTCTAAAAGGTGTCATCTACAGTAAGGCATTTAGCTGTAGCAACATAAATCACATATACTTTTGTAGTTCCTGCCAATAAATGTGCTTTCATATCACAGATTTGTATAGTACTTGAAGGGGACCTGGGTGGTGGTTTTGTTCTATTCCATGGCTACAGAATATATCTGTTAAAATATTTTTGGGGATTTTTGGTGGTGTGTCAGTTAAATCCAGAGTCTCACATATACTACTCTTGATCTTAGCTAAAGGCCAATAAGTGATCCACATATACTGGAATAATGCTTTGCTCCTGAGCTACATCCCTAGGCATGTATTTATTTTTTGTTTTTTGCCAAAGGGGCTCACTAAAGTGACCAGCTTGGTCTAGAACTTGAGATCCTTGTCTTAGCCTCCCAACTAGCTAGGATTATAGGCATGTGCCACCATGCTTAATCAGACTGTATGCATTGTTGATCACTGTTTGTCTTTTTGTTTACTTTGTTTTTGGTAATAAGATTTTGAAAAAAGAAATTTAGGTGAGTTAAAAAAAAAAATCCACTATCTTACACTATTAGAAGGCAACTCGGGGCATTTCCCACCCGAGTAGCATCTCCTGTGGTACCTTTGCATGTGAAGGTTAGCACTTCGGAAAAATCTGTGGTTATCTCTTCTTCAGTAGTAAATCTGTGACAACATGGGCACAAAAACTGAAGCAGAACCAGCCACAGAGAGCACATGCAGAAGACGGTTCCCGGTCTAAGCCAGCGAAACCTGCGGAGAAAGTAGGTGCTAAGTCATTGTCTTGCTTGCTTTAGCTGCTGAGGTTTGGAGGGTTTGTTTACTATGTACTCATTGACAAAACTTTTTTGTCCTTTCTTTTGCATTGTTGTTCATTTACAGGCCTTTCTTTTGGCTCTCAAAGGGGACTGTAAATATTGCTTCCTTAGTAGACTGGAAATTAGACCTAATATTATACACACTTCAAAAAGGAATCACTCCTGAAGGTCCTATTTCTCTTTGTACTCTAAATGTTAATGGTTAGCCAGAGAGCAATTCATTTAATTGTTTAAAAAACCTTCAGGGTTAGGAGAGTAGCTCTGTGTTACAGCACCTGCCTAGCATGTGTTGAGGCCTGGGATTTTATCCATGAACACAGAAACAAACTAGCAGAAAAACAAACAAAAACCCTTCAAACAGTCTGTGTTCATTTGTAAGAAGTAGCACTGTAAGTTCAGAGCACGTTAAGATACTTTTGTAGAAGAAAGTTAAAATTTAGACAATTCTGAATTTATAATCCAAATTGTAATGAATTAAATGCTTAACATTCTGTGTGGCCCTTTGCTCACCCAGAAGTTTCTTGTCTTTCTTTTTTTTAAGCTGTCACAAATAGGACTTTATCTATCATTATTAAAATTCTGGATTTTAAGCAGACTCAGACTGGTGGTTGTATCATCAGCCTGCTCACTTTTAGCTCCAGGCTCCTCCCCAGTAGCTTTTCCAGAGCTGCTGCCTTACCTTGAAGCTCCATGAGTTTCCTCAATTCAAAGTTCGGCTTCTTCAACATTGTTACTTTTCTGGTCATGAAAAGGATAAATAGAAAACAATTGGAAAGCCAGTCATGGTGGCTCACGCCTGTAATCCCAACACAAGGGAGGCTAAGGCAGGAGGATCTTTTTGAATTCGAGACCAGCCTGGGCTACAAAGTGAGCTCAAGGCCAGCCTGAACTGCATAGCAAGACCCTGTCTCAAAAAAGACAAAAGAAAAAAAAAAAAAAAGGAAAAGAAAAACAATGCGGAAACATAAAACAAAATTTAAAGCATAATATTTTTTACCTAAATGAGTCCCAGTCCAGAGTCTATGAAACAAAAGCAAACTTTTACCTAGACCTCCAAATGATACAGGGGAATGAAACTCCCGATCTACTTAGGAACAACGCAGGATATATTTATTGAGAGAAAGCCAGCTTCTGTCTGAGGGACAGAAGGGGTCCCGAGCGGGTTGCCCTCACCCAGAAGTTTCTTCCTTAAGGCCTGCAGCCGTTCAGTTTCAGTGTATTGGGATCGCCCTTCCCTGGCCTAACTACAAAGTGCCACTGACGCAGTAGCTTACAGTTCTTTGCTCAGTGGAGCAGACAGCACCAGTAGGCCCCTAGCTTGGATGCTGCCCCTAGCTTGGATGCTGGTGGCTGTCGGCTCCTGGGGTGGCAGCTGGAGCCCACAGCAGCTGGTACACCCAGGATATCCTCTGGTGATCTAAGACAGTGGCTCCCCACTCTTTGCTCCTTTCTGTCCTCGTTGTTAGTGGCCTTCAGTGTGAGCACCCTGGTTGCTGGCCAGCGCATTAGTTCAGCCTGCTCTGTTCCAGACAGGAAGCAGGAACAGGCAAAAAGAGACCCCCTTAGCACCTCTGGGGCAGCAGAGAGGGAGCAGCATGTGGACTGACCTGCTGGAGGTGAGGACACTGGCTTATGGAGGACACGATGAAGGCTCCTGTGTGTGAGGTGTCAGCCTTTGTGTTGAGTCCTGGGGAGGGGAAGGGCATCTCTCTGTCCTAACTGGGGAGTGCTGCAGGGGCGCCATTTTCCAGAAGGGCATCTGGGATGGGCCCCATGGAGCTTGCTGCAGCCCACACGAAGTCTCCTGGAGCTCCCCTGGGTTGTCTGATGCAGCCACTGACTGGCATGATGCGTTCCAGGCAGCTGCAGAAGAAATCGGAACAGCTCCTCTGAGAGCGCTCTGGGCCCTCTCCTGCCTCAGCCTTGCTAGGTATAATACACTGAGAATGCAGAACCGGGTGCCTCCACCAACCTAGTGCCTTTGGAAACTGCCTGTGACTTCCTCACCCTCAGCATAGTCTTTCCGTCACCCTGAGAAGACAGCTAAGTTAGATGGAAGTTAACACTGGCCAGAGAGGGAGTCAGCGTGGAAGACGAGACACCAGAACTCAGTTGGAGGTGAACACGAAGAGCCACAGGTGGACAAGACGGCCAGGGCTCCAGCCTCCCTAGAGATCAACAGCAGCTTAGGTTACAATGCAGTTAGCACCGCCCGCTCCGGGGGCCCAGGTGGGCGTCAGACACATAGGTGGGCGACCAGAACACCCTGACCCTTCTGCCCAGCCTTTTCGGGGAATTCCTGGGTTCTCTCTGTGTTTGAAGTTACAGATAGACTACGGTTAGTGGCGTCTTGTCATATGCCCTTGCTGCGTGCTGTAGTTCCCTATTGGATCAGTCAAAGCTAAGTGACTTATAGTCCTGTAGGCAGCTGTCATTTGACCCGTAGCTACCCAAGTTATGATTTTGCTCTGTAAGACCCCCAGCGGCTGCCCACTTTGGGACCCCTCCTGTCTCTCAGGAACTTTCAGTCACCCTTTCCTGCTTTTCTCTTGATTTGTTTTGAGGAAGAGAATGAAAGTGAATGAAGCTGCCTGAACCACTAGAGCTTTTACCACTTTGAAAGCCCGTCAGTGCTCCAGGGTGGCTCTGCCCTGGAAGGGCCCCGTGTGCTGTAGTGTGTGGAGCCCAGAAAAGCTCTGTGGCGCTGGGTAGGTCCAGGTCCCCAGAGCTCATGTGCCAGGAGGGGTGGGCAGCATGCGTGGTGCGACAGCGTGAAACGCCTGCAGAGGGGTGAAGCTTGCTGTCCTCACTGGGATAGGCTGCCGTAAAGGGAGGGTGTTCTCCAGCACAGGTGGAGACTGAGGCCATCTTTGTGTGTGTGTGTGTGTGTGTGTGCGCACATGCGTGTGCGCATGTGCATCTGTGTGTGTGAGGGGTTGTATGTGTGTGTGCGTGCGTGCTATGCTTGCTGGCCCATGCTCAATTTGGGCCCCCCGCACCGAGCTGTCTCCAGGGCTTTCCCACTTAGGGGCTGTGGTTGTGTACTTAGTGGGGTTTGGTGGTTTTCTCATCTCCTTTAACAAGATGAAAAGTTGTTTCAATCAATGCTGGGGATCGAATCCAAGCCAGGTAGGTGATTGTAATTCAGTCCATACTGGATGTGGCCCATGGGTCCCCAAACTTGATGGACACGAGAGCCACCTGAAGAGAATTAAAATGTCCTCACGCAGGGCCAGTCCCAGGCGCTGTGAGTCCTTGCTGGGGGCCCCCGGCGATTGTGTGTACAGCGTGGTCTGTGAATGGCCAGGCCAATCCAAGGAGCTGTGTCTTCTGCATGCAGCTGAGAAAAGCCTTCCGGCAGCATCTCCCACCTCTGGTGGCCAGCAGAGCATGGCGGACGTGGAATGTTGGGGTTCTGTAAGCAAAGGGAAAATAAAGGGTCGCACACACTAAGGGTCAGCAACATGGTGCCGCCCAGCCAGCCAAGACAAGTAGCTTTTATTGAGATGAAGAACAAAGAAACTCAAATTGTGCATGTGTAAATTATATAACTTGTCATGTTTTTACCTTGGCGTGGGGGAGATGTTTCAGGGCCTGCACTTTTCCCATAACATTGTCGACCAGATGTGTCCAGGACAAAAAATGGAGTCAGTGTGGCCTCTCTACAGTGGGAGAAGGCGGCAGTTCCCTGAGTCTTTCCTATTCTGCGTCATCTGCTGGACAAGTTTAACATTTCCTTTATTTTTTTAATTTAAAAATTTTTTTTCAGGTGTCTGGTACATATAATATGAAGTCATTAATGGAAATCAGATTTTTCTGTTTTGTGTTGTTTTTGAGACAGGTTTCACTATGTGGTTTAGGCTGGACTTGAACTTGCTGGGTAGTTCAGATCAGTCTCCAGCGACTCTTCTGCCTCAGCCTCTTGAGTGCTTGGGTTACAAGCATGTGACATATGGCCAGCTGCAAGTTTCTCTGATATTTCTTTTTTAAATTTACATGCTATCTATGTACTTTTTTTTTTTCATGCTCAGAGTACATGATTAAATCATGCAGAGTAGATACATGCACATAACACATTTTAATTCTTCTTACAAGTTTCTTTGAACTGAATGGAGGTGCTGCTCATTGGTGAATCAGCAGCACCGCACCTGAGATGCATTTCTTACCTGTAGTTGGAACTTTCCTCTTTATTTGACCTTCGCTTTCCCCATCATTTCTGGTCTCACTGTTTTTTTTTTTTTTTTGAGACAAGGTCTCACTGTGCAGTTCAAGCTGGCCTTGAACTCACTTTGTAGCCTAGGCTGGTCTCAGACTCCCAGTGATTCTCTTGCCTCAGCCTCTCCCAAATGCTGGGATTACAGGTGTGCGCCACCACAACTGGCCACACAGTGGTGTTTATTTTGGGTGCGAGTTACTTGGAAGTCCATTTTGAAAGAGAATATCCTGTAGCAAAAGGTTTTTCAGAGCTCAAGTCAGTCTTTGTTTTTCCATTTCCTGGGGTGAAGGGCTTGGCAGGGTTTCTCAGGTAGCTGCTGGCCCAGTTCTTGTGCTGGGCTGGGGCCAGCTGATGCCCTTTACTGTGCTGGTCTCCCCAGAGGAGCCTCCAGGCCTGGAGGGGCCTGCTGAGAGCACCTGCCCTGACTCCTCAGAGCTGTGGGGTGCGAGACATGGGTGTTTCATGTGGATTTTTGGCTGTAGTTTTCTCCAGTCACCTTTCTTCTTTTAAGTGGGGTCACACAGTTGAACAGGGAGGAGTTTGCAATGAATAGAGAAGGAATTTGTCTCTTTTGAAGAGGCAGAGTGGCCTCTTGCGAGGTTGGGGTGTTAACCCCACCCTGGCCTGTAAAGTGTTGCTGCCTCAGTTCCTCCTGCTTTTGCAGTGGTTATATGGATTGTGTCTTCGTCTGTTTTAATGCCAAGGATTGAACCCAAGCTAGGCAAGTGCTCTGGCTCTGAGCTACAATCCCAGTTTCCCCACCACCCTGGGTGTGTTAAATTGTCTGTCCTCGAACAGGAGATCTTCCTGCCTCTGCCTCCAAGTAGCAAGAATTACAGATATGCACTTCATGCCTGGCAGGTATAGAAAGTTCAGTGATAGAGGAGGAAAACTTTTGATGAAAACATGCATGTCACATATCTGTTTGGACACATGAATTTCTTGTGACAGCTTCAGACCTCCTGAGGAGTCTCAGAATTTTTTTCAGAATCATTAATATCCAGCATTTTTAGTCTTTTTTGGGATCAACAGCCAGTTGTGTGTGTGTAAGAAGTAATCTGCTGTTTAAGATTCATATTATTGATTTGTGGATTTCAGAGCTAATTTGATTTATTTATTTGTAATGATAAAAATTAATCATTAAGGCTTTGAAACATTACTTTTTATACCAGTGACTCTTTTGTGGAACTAGGGAACCCAGGGACTTAGAACTGAGCAACATCTCCAGTCTTTTTAAATTGTTTTTAAATTTGAGACAGACTTACTAAATTGTTCAGTCTGACCTTAAAATTTGTAATCCTCCTGCCTCATCCTCCCTGACTTCTGGGGTTATAGGTATGTGTCACCATGCCCAGCCCAAGGGATTTTTTTTTTTTTGTCTTTTTTGAGGCAGGGTTTCACTATATGGTTCAGGCTGGCCTTGAACTCACTTTGTAGCCCAAGCTGGCCTGGAACTCATGGTGATCCTCCTGCCTCAGCCTCCTGAGTGCTGGGATCATAGGCATGTGCTACCACACCTGGCAAGTGGCCCAAGTGATTTGAATTCCAGGTGCCTCAAATTTCTTTTGGAAGTAGACAAAGATTATAAATACATTTTAGTTCTGAACTCATTAGGTAATACCTGCCCTCAGTTTTCTCCTAGCTCCAAAGAGAACCAAAATAAACCTTTATCAGTTACATAAAGGAAGTTTGAGCTGGTTGCAGGAGTGCACACACCTGCAGTGCCAGCTACTCGAGAGCCTGATGTTAGGGGATCAGAATGAGGCCAGAGTGGGCAATTTAGTGAACCCCTGTCTCAAAATGGATAGGGCAGGGCATGGGGCTCCATGGTAGAGCCCTTGCTTAGCATGTTCAAAGCCTTGCTTCCATCCCCAGTGCTGAAAAAGAAAGAAAAGGAGAAAAAGGAAAGGAAACCCTACCCTGCTAACCCTCCCACTCTGGAAACGAGCAGGGGCGTCCTTGCCCCAGGGCAACACCTGGCTCAGTCCGCAGTGTGTGCCTGCCACGCCTGGCGATTTTCAGCTCTCCACCAATCATGTCCTTTCTTGAATTGCAGTCTGATTTTGCTGCTGCTGGGCATCCTCATGCTTTTTACCTCAGTAAACCAGAGGAAAGTCCAAGTTCTTGGATGTCTGATTCGGGAACAGGTATGGAACTCAAGCTTTTGTTATCCATGTTGTTTGTTGAAATAGCATCTCACTGTGTGGTCCAGGCTGGCCTCAGACGCAGTGATTCTCCTGCCTTGGTGTGCTGAGTTCTTGGACTACACGTGTGCACCTCCACACCCAGCTTAAACTTTTATTTCTGGTACTGGGAGTCAAACTCAGGACCTTGTGCTTGCCAGGCAGGCGCTTATGCTACTGAGCTAGATCCCCCAGCCCCCTGCTTAAACTTTTAAAGAGCTTCTTTTGAATTCAAATATTCTCTAGCAGTTTATCTGCATATCTCACTGGAGGATGCAGACCATACACAGTAAAGCAGGTGGTTCCTGTAAATGTTTCATATGCTGTGCTGTTCCTCCAGCCTCCAGAGCTGTGCCTTTTGCCTTGATTTGCATGGCCAGTTCTGCCAAGGTAGAAGGCAGGCATGCAGCTGCAGCTTTATTCAGTTGCTCCAAATGAGCTGACAAGTTCAGTGTGCGCTGTGCTCTATGGTGAGCTCTCCTGGTCTCCCTGGATTGTTAGCCTGACTCCTTATTTCCTCCTCCCCCGGCATCTCACACCCAGGTCATCTGCATGAATCCACTTTGCCTTGCAGAAATTTCCAGAATCCAACTGCCACTCCTTACCTCCACTGCTGCCACCCTGGTAGGGTGTCCCCAGCCATCTCTTGCTTATTATAGGCTCCTGAGCTGCCTCACTGCTTCACCTTTGTGCTCTCAGTGTATCCCTTGTAGGGTGCCCAAAGACACCCTTTGAAAAGCCGGGGTGGCTCAGGAGACTGCTGCTCAGAACTCTGCAGTATTGCATTTCTCAGAGTAATAGCCAGCACCTGCAGGACCTGCAGGCCCAGCAGGCCTGTGCCTCCTTCCCTCCGTCCCCACGCCCTCCTACTCCCTTTCTGTTTCTGCGTCATCAGGAAGGCTGCCTGTTCTCCTGTTAGGCTTTTGCGGTGGCCCCTTCCTCTGCCTGACATTACCACACATCAGGAGATTCCCTCATATGTGCTCCAATGGCCACTTCATTATAATCGTCACCTCTGAACAGCCCTGCGGGCCAGTCTGGACCACCCTAGTGCTGCCCCATTAAGTTGTCACCTGCTGTGTGTTCCGTATGTCTTACTAATTCATGTCTCACTCCTGCCTCCCAGCCTGGCACAGTAGATGTTTAATAAATATTTAAATTAATTTTTTTCTTCATGGTACTGGGAATTAAACCCAGGCCTTTGCATTAAGCCACATCCCTAGCCCTTTTCTTTTTTTCTCTTTTTTATTTTTTATCGGTGCCAGGGAACGAACTCACGACCACGTACTTGCAAGGCAGACGCTTATGCTGCTGAGCTAAATCCCCAGCCCCTCAGCCCTTTTTATTTTTTGTTTGGAGATGTCTTGCTAAGTTGCCCATGGTTCGCACAAATGCACAGTCCTGCCTCAGCCTTCCAAAGCTGGCATTACAGGTATGTGCCACCATGCCCAGCTGCGGTAAGGCATTTGTAGGTCTCTTTTTTCCCCCATAAAACTTTACCTCACTGTAACTGCAGCCAAAACCCAGTTCCTTCCTATTTTTAGCTTTCCTTGGGTAGAGATAAGTTACCATAGAAGCTTATTTTGTTCATTCTCTTTCCTCACTACATATTTGTGCACATTAGGGCTGACTTACTGGAAGCTGGAGGAAGAGGACATGTATCACTCTTTGCCCAAAACGCTGGAGAAATCGCTTGTATGGTCATCCTCTGCTGCAAGGTCACCAAGTCAGGTAATTTAGAAGTACTCTGTGTGCACATGTGTGCTATGACTGTAGTCGAGTACTCTGCCACACTTTGGCGTTTGCCCATTTCTGACATAGTATGAAAGACATGGGCTTTAGGGTCATATGCACTTGGTTCCAAATTCTCTCTGTTATTTTTTACTATGTAATTTTAGAAAAGTTACTTTAAAGTGGAATTTTAGAGCTGGGTGTGGTGGCTTGTGCCTGTAATCCCAGCACTCAGGAGGCTGAGGCAGGAGGATCATTGTGAGTTTGACACTAGCCTGGGCTACAAAGTGAGCTCCAGGCCAGCCTGAACTGCATAGCAAGACCCTGTCTCAAAAAAGACAAAAAAAAAAAGTGGAATTCTAAATGCCTAGTTGGTGTGTGTGTGCATGTGTGTGTATGTGCGTGTGTATGTGTGTACTGGAGATTGAACTCATGACCTTGCACTTGCCAGGCAGGTGCTGTGTCGCTGAGCTGTCATCTCTGGCCCCAAGCTGGTATTTGGTGAAACTCAGTGAAGGCTGTTGTGTGCGCTGTTTTATAAATAGTCCTTGTCTAGTCACTTCACTGTCTCCTAGACCTGATGTTGGCTTTACTTCCTGCTACACTTGGTGCTGATGCATTTGTATTACAATTAAGCACAATTTAATTTGTTGCATAGTCTTTGAATAAGAAATGTAAATACTGGGCCAGGGATTTAGCTCAGTAGCACAATCACTTGCCTGGCAAGTGTGAGTTTCTGAAGTTCGATCCCCGGTACCAAAAAAAAAAAAAAAAAAGAAATGTAAATACTTGCTTATTTCAGAGCAAAAAAGTGAAATTGTTCAGTATGTGCACATAAATGTACGTATTTCACTTTTGTAGTTGGATTAGGCAAACTGGTTCGCCTGTGAGAGAGTAGATTGGGAAAGGGAGGGATATAATGGAAGTAACCATAGGGAATTCGGTAATAGGTATGTCACGGGGCTGTGGGAGCAGCAGGGTACTTGTAAATGTCTGTGTTCCAGAGAGCGACCAGAGCCACCACCCTCAGCTGGAGGAAAGAAAGGGAGAGGCAGATAAACACAGAAGTGTAGCTGTGGAGGGCGGTCGTATCGGCAGAAAGAGCTTCATAGCTTTGTGCTGATGGGGATTACCATGCTACTGGATCTTGGACATCGATACATTAAAACTAATGATTGGATCTATGGTGTTATCAATTTTATGACCTCCCGTTTCATATTCCACCCAAAATTTTAGCAATTTGACCAATACAGTGCTTTCTTATCTCTTCAAGTTTATATTTGGTTGTTATGGGAAAAGGTTTTCAACTTCTTATTTCATTATAAGACTTACACATAAAGTGTGAGTGAAGTAAATTTGGCTAAAACTTCTTTACCTATTTATACTTCATTCAACTCAGTGTTGGTTTCTTTCTTTTTTTTTTTTTTAAGAGTAGAATGTATTTATTGAGAGAAAGAAAGCTTCTGTCTGAGAGAAATAGAAGGGGTCCCAAGCAGGTTGCCAAGGACTCTGTCTTTTTTAGGGACTTTTATAGAGTTAAATCATGGGGTGAGATGGGTTTAAGATGGGGAAAACTGGAACTCACAAGGCAGATGGGCATAAGGTGGGACAGAACTATAGTTAGCCAATAAGATTAATAGTCCAGGTAAAAATAAAACTATATGAGACAAAGCAATTAAAAATAATGGGCAAATAGCAAGCATTTATCACAAGTAATTGTAAACAACTGGCAAAGACAAAACAGCAAGCAATTATCACAAGTAACTATAAACAACTGGCAAAGACAAAGCAAAATTTGAAGCATAAAAATTTGTTATTTGAATGAGTCCCACTCCAGATTCTATGAAACAAAAAGCAAACTCTCACCTCTGTCCAGTGATCTCGGTGGAAGACTTCCAAATGATACAGGGGAATGAAACTCCCAACCTACTATGTCCAGTATGAGTTTGTGTTCTTAAAATTGAAGAATGAATTTTAAGATCAATAGCTGGGCATGGTGGCTCATGCCTGTAATCCCAGCACTTGGGAGGCTGAGGCAGGAGGATCCTTGCAAGTTCGAGACTAGCCTGGGCTACAAAGTGAGCTCAAGGCCAGCCTGAACTGCATAGCAAGACCCTGTCTCAAAAAGACAAAAAAAAGAAAAGAACAATGAAGGTTAAAAGTAGAATATATTTATTGAGAGAAAGAAAGCTGCTGTCTGAGAGAGACAGGAGGGGTCCCGAGCAGGTTACAGTCAGTGTTGGTTTCTTTGCTCTCGTACATATTTTCTTTCACCAAGAGTATTAGTAAGTCAGCATTTCTTTGAAAAGCTGGCTTAACAGTTATGTGGAACTAGCCTGTTTTTGACTACAGGATGGAACATGTTGCCAACCATGGTTAATTAGCCCTTCCCCTAACTGTTGGTTCTCAGAAAATCCAGTATAGTCTCTAGGATTTTTCTTCAAAAGTGTTAGAACTTAGGTGAACAATTCTTTTGGTTTTGATATTTGCTTTTGAGCAAGCTGTGACAATTATATCACAGCTGTTACTTGGCTAGAAGCAACTGTAAGATGCCATTAATTACAAAAGGGATCTTTACTTCAGAGATGCTCAGATAGGTAAAGAAAAGGACATGAAGGTGATACCTTATCATGAGCTGTGCCTGCCACTGCAGTGTTCCCCCAGGCCTGGGCAGGCTCCTCTGGGGACAGCTGCAGCCTTCCTGCTGCTCCCTGTCCCAAGCTCACGGCTTCAAAAAGAGCTTCAGGTGGCTGTATCTAAACAGTGGAATTGCCAGGCAGGATTATGGGCAGTATGGTATATTTTAAGGGTAGTTTTGATAAGCTAGTGTCTTTAATTCATACATCAGAAGTATAATGAACTGTTCTGTTCATAAGCTAGTTAAAGAGTTTATTAAAAGGTATGAATTCATAGTAAGCCGAGTGTGGTTGTACATACCTCGTAGCTCAGCTCTTCGTAGCAAACCCTTTAGTAGGTCCCCCTTGAAATAAATCTTAGACAACTCTTTGTAACGTTTTTATTCCAGCTGTAGAAATTAGGGTTAAATCCTATTTTACTAATTAATGAAGGCATTTATTTTCATTGGGTATCTAATACTTTTTCTTGTCTACTAAGTTTTGTTTGTTTGTTTGTTTTTTTTTTGGTACTGGGGATCGAACTCAGGATCTTGTGCTTACTAGACAGGTGCTTAAGGCACTGAGCTAAACCCCTGGCCTGTCTGCTCTTTTTAAAAATGAATATAACTATGTAGTAAGGAACTCTGTCTCTTTCTCTCTCTCTTTTTTTTTTTTTTTTTGGTACCAGGGATCAAACTCATGATCTCGCGCTTGCCAGGCAGGCACTTTCAACTTATTTAAAATCTTTTAAAAAAATTTTTATGTGGGCTGGGGATTTAGCTCAGTGGCTTAAGTACCTACCTGGCAAATGCGAGGTTGTGAGTTCAATCCCCAGTACCAAAAAAAAATTTTTTTTATGGTTCTGATTTTTTTCTTTTGGTACCGGGAATCAAACTCAGGACCTTGCTCTTGCCAGGCAGGCATTGTGCTGCTGAGCTGTGTCCCTGGCCTTATGGTGCTGATCTTGAGATCAGTCAATTTTTTCAACCCAGATAATACTAGTTAAGTTATTTTATTTATCTTTGAGCCTAATACTGGTAATGAGATGAAATTACCACCACTGAAGGTTACTTACCATTTTTTTATAAAATGTTTTTCACGAAAGAGAAAACAAACAGTTACCCCGGAAGAATCTCACTTCTGCTTCCAACCCAAATCATCCATCAGAGGGGACGTTGTCACCATTTTGCTAATGCAAATGAGAGATGCTTCATGACTCTGACTTGGACTGTAAGCTTTTTTCCAAGGAGAACTGAAGCCTTCTCGTTTAAATGCAGCAAAAGAAGCTGGAAGCCACGGAAGGACCTTACGGTTGTCTGTCTTTTTCTAGGTATTGACTCTGGATCCAGCCTTGCACACGAAGCCACATCAGCAGGGTTTAGGGACTCAGCCACATGGCTTTCTGAGTGCTCCTGAAGACAGACTGTCCTTCTCACCAGACTCTGTCCTGGAACCAAGTATGTCAAGTCACTCTGACATTGACTCCTTTTCGCAAGCAAGTAATGTCACTCCTCAGTTGCCTGGGTTCCCAAAATACCCTTCACACACTAAAGCTTCCCCCGTGGACTGTTGGAAGAACCAGGCATGCCAAAACGGAAGCAGCCGCAGTTCCCCGGTCCCTTCCATGTGTACTCTCACTAGCAATGACATCTCCGTCAACACCGTAGGTGAAGAAAACACTGTTGCAGCAGCTTCAGCCTCGGTCAGTCAGTCCCAGCTTCCAGGTACAGCCAACAGTGTCCCAGAGTGCATTTCATTGACTTCTCTGGAAGATCCTGTGATATTGTCTAAGTATGTATTTCAGTGAATGGCTTGTAATGTTAATAGATTTTCTGTGATGTCTGATTGAATAATGAAAATGATTTTTATTGAAACTCAGTAACATAAAATCTTAAAGACATGCAGCCTTTGTAAGACAAAGCATCTAAAAACTTTAAGTTATTTGTGTCTTTTTCACTTTATTGTCAGTTTTTTTCTGTCTTCTGGTGCTGGGGATTAAAAACCTCTGGTTTCATGCATGCTAGACAGATACCATCCCACCAACCTCCATCCCAGCCCCTTGTGAGTCAAAGACAGGGTGCTAACAAAGGCGCTCAGGAGGTGATAGGGCATTAGAACGTGTTCATGGGTGGAAGCCACTGAGCTTGTGGAACGTCAGCTCTGTTTCTGGGGGGGAGTGCAGTGTAGGCGGCTGGGACTTTGCCTGAAGAATGGCTGTGCTCTTGGTTTCTCATTCGGGGTGTGGGGGGAGATGAGCTTTCCTAATGATGTTTTTCGCTCTCGCCAACAGGATTAGGCAGAACCTGAAGGAAAAGCATGCTCGACACATAGCAGATCTTCGTGCTTATTATGAATCTGAAATAAATAGTTTGAAACAGAAGCTGGAGGCAAAAGAAACTTTTGCAGTTGAAGTGTGCAAGAAAACCAATCAAATTCTTAGAGATAGGTAAAATAGAACTGGGACATCAGTGATTATGCATCTTGGACATATCATTTCACAGAAGTATAATACATTGGGGTCAAAAAAACACTGTGAAAGCATGGATTTTGGATTTGAATTTTACAGAGGTATTAGAAGAATAATTGTGTGTGTGTGTGCATACGTGCAGTATTGAGGATAGAACTCAGGGCATTGCACATGCTAGGGAAGCTGCTACCTTGCACATGCTACCAAGCTAAATTCCAGCCCCTTATGAAAATTCTTATTTTGAAACAGCCTTAAGCTTGTGAAACTGCCTCCTGAGTAACTGCCATTGCATAGCATGTGCCGCTGTGCCTTTTAACACACTGATAACTGATGTGAAGTCATGGGCTTCCCATGAAGCAGGCAGACTTTGTATGTGTAGAATCTTCCCCTGTCATTTGTGGGAAGATTAATACTACAGAGTCCCTAATGACTTAACCAGGTATGGTGGGATGTGCTATAAATCCTAGCACTGAGGGGCTGAGGGAGGAGGATCACAAGTTCAAGCCCAGCAATTTAGCAACTTAGTAAGATTCTCTCTCAAAAGAAATTTTAAAAAGCTGTGCATGGTGGCGCATACCTGTAATACCAGCACTTGGGAGGCTGAGGAAGGAGGATTGCTGTGAGTTTGAGTCCAGCCTGGGCTACATAGTGAATTCAAGGCCACCCTGGACTACACAGCAAGATCCTGTCTCAAAAAACTTAAAAATAAATGCATAAAATAAATAAATACATAAAATTTTAACAAAGGCAGAGATGACTATAGGTACTTCCTAGTAGAAACAGGGGGCCTTTTTTTTTTTTTTTTTTCTGTCTTTTTGAGACAGGGTCTCACTATGCAGTTCAGGCTGGCCTTGAGCTCACATTGTAACCCAGACTGGTCTTGAGCTTGCAATGATCCTCTTGCCTCAGTCTGCTGAGTACTGAGATTACAGGCATGAGCCACCATGCCCGGCTCAGGGGGCTTTTTGATGTGTTTTTTTTTTTAGGGGGGTGCTTTTGATGTTAAAGACAGGGTCCTGATGAAGCCATGCAGTGGACAATAGCTGGCTGGACCATCTTGCTGTCCAGGAAGTGCTAGTGCACACTCAGTAAAGAACCTTTAGGCAGAGCAGGCGGGAATGTGAGGCCTTAAATCAGCTGCTGTGTTGCAGCAGTCTTATGCGGTGCCCCCCAGAGTGCAGCAGTCCCATGCGGTGCCCCCCAGAGTGCAGCAGTCCCATGCGGTGCCCCCCAGAGTGCAGCAGTCCCATGCGGTGCCCCCCAGAGTGCAGCAGTCCCATGCAGGTGAACACATTATCTTCTCCACTCTGCCAAAGGATTTGATCTGCCTTATAGGAGAAAACTGTTACAGCAGTAGAACAGAATGAGAAGTTGCAGTCACTTAGACTTGCAGGAATAATTCCAAGACAAAAACTAGTTGTTATCAGAGCATACACCCATTTTTTTCCCTTTTTTCTTGAAACTTAAAATTGCAAATTGAAAATTCCATTGGTGCTGCAAATTGGGCCATGATGCGCATGTTGCTGGCTAGCTGTGATAACAGATCCTTATGGCCACACAGTTGTCACTCTGGGGACCATGATCTCTGGCATATCACAATCAGTGTGGTAATAAAAATGGTCAAATCCATTTAGCATATTTACTTACGACTAATTAAATGACCTTTCTTTCGAGGCTGAGGCGCACATAGCTCAGTGGTAGAATGGTTGCCTAGTGTGCGTGAGGCTCTGGGTTTGATCATCAGCACTGGAGACAAAGCAGAACAAATGAAACGAAGCAGTCTTCCCTGCATTTGCTCTCTGAGCTGTGAGGCCAGTAGTGGAGCTGGCCCCAGATCCAAGGGAAGGGGCTGAGTGGAGCTCCCAAAGTGCCTGCTTTGGGTTCAGTCCCAGCCCCGCCAAACCTGATGGATGACCCCAGCGAGAATGCAGTGCTGAACCACCGTGGGACCTCCTGTTGGAAACTCAGCCCCTCTGTTCTAAAATGGGACTGACAGTAATCCTAATTTAACTAAAAAGATTATGAGAATAAATGTAAAAGTATCTAACATAGACCAGTATACATAGTGGGTGCCAGATAAAAATGCTTTTATTATTCACAGCACATCATTAAACACTGAGTCCAAATAATAGCTGAACACCATGTGTTTTGTTATTGTGAAGCTCTGATAATTTACAAAGAAAGTTTTGTTTTGTTTTGTTTTGTTTTGGGGATTGAATTTTGGAGTCATACTTGCTAGGCAAGTGCTTGTGCCACTGAGCTAAATAACTAGCCCTACAAAGAAAGTTTTTATAAGAATGATACATTCATGCCTAGTTTGATAATAAATAAGTCTCCCTAATGCAACCTCTATCTCAACATTATAGGTTGGATTTTTTGCATTCATACAGCAAACATAATATATACAAGATTTTTTTTTTTCCACAAGTAAGATCAAGCTATTTCGTGCAGGTCTCTATCTTGCTTTTTAAATTCTTAATTTTTTTGTTTGTTTGTATTTTTGAGATAGAGTTTTGCTATGTAGTCCATGCTGACCTTGAACTTACTACATAGCCCAGGCTGGCCTCAAACTCATGGTAATCCTCCTGCCTCAGCCTCCTGAAAGCTGGAATTATAGGCATGCACCACTATTTCTGACCTTTCAAAAATTAAAAAAAAAAATTGTTTTTTTGTACTGGGTATTGAATTCAAGACCTGGCGCTTGGCAGGCAGGCACTTATGCTGCTGAGCTAAATCTCTGGCTCCCAAAATTTTAATTTTTAACCGCCACACAGTTTATCATTTTTAAGTTTGTAGTTCAGTGGCTTAAGTATAATTCATGTTGTTGGATGGCCATCACTCCTGTTATGTCCAGAATTATTTTCATTTTGCAAAATAGAAATTGTCTACTCATTGAACATAACTTTCTGTAACCCTTTTCCTGTGGCAACCACTGTTGTACTGTCACTATAATTGGTTTTTTCTTTTCTCTCTCTCTCTCTCTCTCTCTCTCTCTCTCTCTCTCTCTCTTGAGACAATCTATGTAGTTCAGGCTGGCCTTGAACTCATGGTGATCCTCCTGCCTCAGCCTCCCAAGTGCTGGGATTACAGGCGTGCACCACCACTCCTAGCCTGTCTGTAAATTTGACTGCTGACATAAGTAGAATCATAAAGTATTTATCCTTCTGTAACTGACTTATCTAACTCAGTGTTAGCATAACTGAGAATTACAAGGTTCAATCTAATATGTATTTTCTATCTGTTGAAGGACATTTATATTGCTTCCACTTTTCTCACCTGTTGTGCAGTGCTACTGTAAATATAAATATTTAAATATCTGTTCATACTATGCTTTTTTTTCACATTATATTTTTAAATTATTATTATTATTTGGTGCTAGGGATTGAACCAGGGCTTCACACATACTGAGCACATGCTTTGCCCCTGAACTACACTTCCAGCCCAACTTAATCATTTTTTTTTTTGTACCAGGGTTCGAACTCATGACCTCGTGCTTGCAAAGCAGACACTTAGGCCACTGAACTAAATCCCCAGCCCAAACTTAATAATTTTTAGGGATCTTTTCATGCCATTATTTTAGCCTGTTATTTTCTCCAGATACTAGAATTTATATCATTCTTTGGGATATATTTTACTAAAATGGCATATTGGTTTTAACTAACACTGGAGATTAGTTGTGTATTACATATTCGTAGATCAGTTAGATTTTTGAAATACTATTGTTTTTAAAAATTCTCTTGAATTTTTTATGTAATACTTTTAAGATAAACTATTTTACTTTCTAATTAAAATTATATTTATGTATTTTAGGTGTAACCAGCTAGATAGTGCTTTGATTGAAACTACCAGTCATGTGAGAACATTGGAAAATAAGAATAACCTACTGGGAATAGAAGTGGTAAGTTCTTTCTTTTTCTTTTTTTTATTTCTTATTTTTATTCTGGTGATTTAATGATAAAAATCTTTTTTATCGACTGAATTTGAGGGATTCATTTTATGGTAGCATTTTCTTTTTTTTCTTTTTTAAAATTTTATTTAAAGCGGGGGAAAAGCAAAACAAAAAAGGGTAGAAACAATACAGAATTTCAAAAAAAAAATAAGCAGTAAGAAATCACTAGTTGATACATTACATATTGTTGTCTTGGAGATAGTTATTCAAGTTACAAAATTAAAGCATACAAAAGTGGACATTCAAACTCTGAGGCTGCAAACAGTTCTGTTCACCGATCCAACAAAAACTTAACAACATGGTTATCAATCCTACACACTTAAAGATACATGCAGATATATCCTTTAGAGCACTTTCTTTTCCTCCTTTTGCTTTTTAAGTCCATTATCTGTTTATATCATGTTTTGGGCTGGGGATTTAGCTCAGCCGCACGAGCACCTGCCTGGCAAGTGCAAGATCGTAAATGCAAGATCGTGAGTTCAATCCTCAGTACCAAAAAAACAAAAAAAAAACAAAAAAAAAGTTATGTCATGTTTCAGGTTGTGCAGTACCTTACTGATCCGTTTTGTTGTTGTTATTTGCTTTTTTTTCTTATTTTTTAATTTTATTTTATTTACTTATTTTATTGTGAAGGTAGTAAAATACAGCAGAACAAGACTGGACAGAGCCAGTTGAGGCAGTGCAGTGAAACTGGTACAGAACCTCACAGCAGGTTACTGGGATAACAGCAATAGGTACAACAGTATATCTGGTTTTCTTCACAATAGTTGTTCCTTTAATCAAGGTAGAGCAATATCGAAGGAAATACTGAAATTATAAAAACAGAATATTGAATAGAGCAATACCATTGATCAGAACAGAGCAAAAGAGATAAAAATATTTGCTTTCAAAGAGATGACAGAAGAAAATTCCCCTTATTTGGTATATTGCATATAGTCAACCTTGCAAAAGATGCTCAGATGTCTGGCTCTCACTTGCTGATGGGGAGGGAATGAAATGGATGTTTGATTGTTAGCCTGTGCGCAGTAGGCTCACAGCCACCCACTAGAGCGGTGAGCTGGCTGCCTGTATTCCCAGCACCCCAAGTTCCAACATGCCCGGATCTCAGGAAACGCTGATATGGTTCTTGCCCTGGGGTGGCCACAGCTTGGAGGCCAAAGCCACTTACCAGAGTGGTGTGCTGGCTCTGTGGTAGCATTTTCTTAAGGCTATCTTACTAAGTAGTTTGTATTTTCATTATGGCTGGTTATATGATACTACAAGTTTTTATCCTTTGAAATATTTTGTTTACTTTTTAATGTAGTTTGCACACTATAAAACTCATCCTTTCAAAGTATATAATTCAATATTTAGTAAATTGAGTGTATAACTATTACCACTATCAATAGAACATTTTCCTCAGTCAAAAAGGAATTCCAAGTGAGTGTGGTCATACACACCTATGATCCTAGCTACTTGGAAGCTGAGTCAGGAGAACTAACTTGGACAACTTAGTATGACCGTGTCTCAAAATAAAATTTTAAAAAGAAGTGAGTATATGTATTTGATCCTTTTTTTTTTTGTTATCTTTGTCTCTCCCTAAACTATAAACTTTATGAAGTAAGGGGTTATTAACTTTGTTAATCCTAACATTTTTATTTTCTTTTGTTTTGAGATGGAGGTCTTGCTGTGTTTTCCAGCATTGTCCCAAACTTCTGATCTCAAGTGACCCTCCTGCCTCAGGCTCCTACATAGCTGAGACTGCGGGCATGCTACCTGGCCCAGCTTCAATCTTAAATTTATAACACCCAAGTGTCTGACACTTTGTGGGTGTTCTAGAGATAATTGTTGAATAAATTTTAACATATTAGATACATTTTGAATTTTCTGTTTTTACGGTGAGAATAGCATAAGAAATGTTTCCCCTCCAAATATTAACATTGGGTAACAAATTCCAGCTTTACTTTCAGGATGATTTCTCTTGTAGCTGTGTTTATTTTTTTCTCATAAGGTGGTCCATAGGCACTGTTAGCTCAGTGAGTCCTAGAATCACAGGGCCTCCTGGTTTTTTCTACCATAATTTCAAGGAGTTATTCTGGTAGAGTACTTCTTTCCAGACTCTCTGTCCAAGGATTAAACTAAAGCATTGTTTATTTCTATTTGTGTGCTTTATTTTGGAATAGTAATGCCCATAATTAATTGCGACATCTGTTTTTTTTTTCATTTCAAATATCTTTTTTTTTGTACCAAGGATTGAACTCAGGACCTTGCACTTGCTAGGCAGGCGCTTGTGCCACTGAGCTAAAACCCCAGCCCCCATTTCTAATATCTTTGTCTTTATTTTGTAGAATGATTTGAGAGAACGCTTCAATGCAGCCAGCAGTGCCTCCAAAATTTTGCAGGAACGAATTGAGGAAATGAGAACAAGCAATAAAGAAAAAGACAATACCATCATTCGACTGAAATCTAGACTGCAAGATTTAGAAGAAGCATTTGAGAATGCTTACAAACTCTCAGATGATAAAGAAGCTAGGCTAAAACAAGAAAGCAAAATGTTTCACGATGTAGGTAACAAATAATAGGAACTTGGCTTGACTCTGCTCTTGCAAACTATGATGATTCTTTCAGGTTTATCTTGGCCGTAGGTACCTTGGCTGTAGCTGCAGATACGCCCTCTGGGTGGGGGCGGTTGGGGCTTAGCTTGCAGCTAGAGTCGGAACCTCCGAAGGCTGGCCTTGGTCTGTACTTTTCTGTCTCTAGCAGTTCACTTTTTGAGCTGTCCTATCTGTGTGTCTGACAGGGTAAAATGCTATGAACCAGGTGTAGAACAGGTTTGATTGAATCATTCACTTGGATTTAATTTCACTTAATATTTGGATGAATGTAACATTAATGCTGAATTAGGTTCCAGGTTATATATTTTTCCTAAGTTAGTCTTTTGATACTGTTTATGATAGGACAAATAATATCACATTATGTAGTCTTGACATTGTTTTGTTTTTTGAGATAAGGTCTTGCTATCTGTGTAGTTCAGGCTGGCCTTGAACTCACTGTATAGTCCAGGCTGGCCTCAAATTCATGGTGATCCTACTGCCTCAGCCTTTCAAGTGCGGGTGTGTAGATGTGCACCACCCCCCTGACTAGTCTTGACATTTTCTACCTGGTAGCTTTAGATGTACTTCCTGTTCTTTTAGTTTTTAATATTTATTTTCGTAAATATAATTCATGTAAATGGTTATTCAAATCTTAAAACCAGGGCTATGGTGGGGGTGTGAGACAGCTCGTGTTACTTTGCTGCTGTGGCAGTTCCCGTCTTGGTCCTCTGACTACTTTCCAGTGTACCTGTTACACGCTACTCTCTGGAGACACTGAAGGCCTCACCTCTGCTCTCTGTCTTCTGACATTCCATAATGATGTGTCTCAGTGCTTTTTGCACTATTTTGCTGGCCACCTGAGGTTATTTCACTCTGGAGACTTTTTTTTCTTGTCATTTTTTATTTTAGATATCAGGGATTGAGCCCAGGGCTTTTTCATTGAGCTATATCTCCTGCCCTTTTTGTTTATTATTTTGAGACAAGGTCTTGCTAAATTTCCCAGACTGGCTTTGAACTTGGAATTCTCCTGCCTCTGCCTCTGAGTTCTGGGATTGGAGGCTATCACCTCTATCATTAATGTTTTATATGTTCTTAAACTGTGTATAACTATATCCTGTGGACCCATTTTTTCCTCTTAACATTGTTTCTGAGTTGTGGTATATTGCTACATTTAGCTTTTATCTATTGGTTTCATTTAAGTGTATTTGAAATCAGATGATGGTGGGTGTGAAAATTTTATGCCCTCCACATGTCATTTGGCCAAGCGTAGAGTGCTGGCTGGTATGTAATTCCTTCAGGTTCGTGATGACTTCTTCCCAGTTTTCTATCAGGTGATTGAGTCCCTTCCTTCCCTGCCCAGCCCTCATGTCTTTTGTGGGTTTTTTCCCCCTTTCCTTTCCCACCTTAAGTTTCCAGTTTACAGAAAACTTAAAAGAATAATATAATGAAAACTATTCTTGGGCTGGGGATGTAGCTCAGTGGCGCAAGAACCTGCTTGGCAAGCGCAACTCCCTGAGTTTGATTCCCGGCATGCACCCCCCTCCCCCAAAAAAAGGAAGAAAAAGGAAAACTACCCTTAGATTTACCAGTTGAGCTGGGGATTTAGCTCAGCGGCATAAGCGCCTGCCTGGTAAGTGCAAGGTGATGAGTTTGATCCCTGGTACAAAGAAAAAAAAAGATTTACCAGTTGTGACTATTTTACTAGCTCTTCCTTTTCTTTTTCTTTTCTCATTGCACATATTTTTAACACAGATTTTCACAGAATGTTAAGAACAATTTTCCTTATACTTGAAACACGGACTTTTTATTAATACTCATGCCATAGTACACCAAATCTAACTCTTAAATACAGTAGATACGTTGCAGTTTGTTTAGAATTTAAAGAGTTAGTGGCAGAAATCAGGGGAGGAAAGAGTGTGTAAGTCTATTTGATAGAGTTCAAGAGCCAGTAAGTAGAATGCAGTCCCCTTCGCCCTGAAGGAGGTGCGGATTTGGAGGGGGAATGAATGGTTGTGGGCTTCCGTGCAGACGGGCTGCGCCGCCTGCCCTCAATAACCAGGCCTCCTGTTATCGTAAAAACAACCGATGGTGGCCTTGATGCTCGCGCCGCTCTTTCTAGCGTCTGGTAGGTATCTTCTGGACTCATCAGTCCCATCAAGGTTGCTTCCATCCAAGTTTAGGTCTGAGCTCCCTGAGCTGCTCTTTCCAGGGAGAGCTTGTCCTTGGGGAACTGGACCAGCAGGAGACAGGACCAGCAGCTGCAGCAGTGGGCCTCTGGTTCGGCCTTATTCCTCTGGGGTGGCTGGGGAGTTGCACCCCTGGTTGCCTCCCCCAGCTCCCTGCGAGCTCTGGCTGCGACCCCGCAGCAGCATGAACACGGGCCTGGCTCTCCAGCTCGGCAGAGACACGCTTTTCCCCTCTAGGATGCCGAGATCGTGCCTGGGCGCACACCGCTCAGCACGCACTGCACTGCGCCTGGCCTGCCTGCGGAGCTACCTGAGTAAATATGAGCACTGTGATTTATCTGTTTCTCCTTCAAGGGCTGGTTCCTGAGGACGTGACCTCAGCGTAGTTTCATGCTCAGAAAATCTAACTTTGATAAAGTACCAGTATCTAATGTAGGCTATATTCATATTACCTGGGCTGGGGAATTTAGCTCCTTAGCGTAAGTGCCTGCCTGGTAAGTGTGAGGTGGTGAGTTCAATCCCTGGTACCAAAAAAAAAAGTGTATTCATATTACCTCTGTCCTCTAAATAAGGTCCTAACAGTTATTTTGTGTTTTGAATCAAGGACTACATATTGCATTTAATGATCATGTTTCTTTCTTTCTACTTTTTTTCTTTCCAATACTGAGGATTGAACCCAGGGCCTCCTCCTTAAGCTTTTTATTTTGTGTCTTGGGACAGAGTCTTACTAAATTGCTAAATTGCCCAGGCTGGAATAAAGTTTGATTTTCTTGCCTCAATCTCTGGAGTGCTGGGATTATTGGCGTGTACCACCATGCCCAGTTTTGAATAAGGATCTTTTCACCTCTCCTTGTGGAAGTTTTCTAGCATTTTTTATTTATTCTTGGTACTCTGAAATTTTGCACCTTTGTGCTTTGACTGGAGGCACAGACACCCTTACCATGTGTATTAATGTCGTGCAGTTCTATAATATCTGTTATTGTTACTTTTTTTTTTTTCTTCCTGTCTTTTTGACAGAAAAAAAATGCAGTTGAGGCTGGCCTTGATCTCACTTTGTAGCCCAGGCTGGTCTCGAACTCACAAGGATTCTCCTGCCTCAGCCTCCCAAGTGCTGGGATTACAGGCATAGACTACCATGTCCAGCTTAATGTTGCTTCTTTTTTTAAACTTCCTGTCTCTATTTTCTCTGTACTCTTTTTGGAATTTTTTGCCAACAGATATTGTGTTATGTGGGTTGATTTACAAAGACTTTTTATTTTTCATTTTGGCCTGTTTATTCTATTTGTTTTTTGAGACAGAGTCTCACTGTGCATTTCAGGCTGTTCTTGAACTCACTTTGTAGTCTAGATTGGCCTTGAACTTTCTGTGATCTTCCTGCCTCAGCCTTCTCAATGGTGAAATTGCAGATGTGCACCACTGCACCTGGCAGCCTGCTTATTCTTTATCTTCTGGTCTAAATGTTAAATTTATTTCTTTTTTCATGTTAGTCATTTTTAGTTTCTAAGATCTCTTTTTTTCTGATTTTTTGTGTTCTTATTTTATGAATTTGAGGTATTAATCATGATTTCCTTCAGTGATTTATCTCGTATTACTTTGATTTTTGAGACAGGCTATCACTATGTAGCACAGGCTGGCCTGGAACTCAGACTCATCCTCCTGAGTGCTGGCATTGAGTGTGCACCACTGTGCCTGGCTGATTTCTCTAGTGTTGGTCCATTGTTTCTTCTTCCTAGCCTTCAGTCTAAATGTCTGTTTTCTGCTGATTCTGATTTTCACGTGTTGGCTCCTTGACTACACCGTGCTTAAAGAGCTTAGCCAGCGGCCTGTGGTCGGGACTGTGCTTTTCCCTGCCCACCTCTCAGCATGGGCTTTAGGCCGAGGCACCTGCCTCCCATCCAGGTGCTTTTGAAGCGGGGCCCTGTTAAGTCCTTGTTCCTCAGGCTGGCTTGCTTCGGATCCTGCTGCTTGAGCTTCCCAGAGTTCTGGGGGCGCAGTGGTACAGCGCTGTGCTGGCTCTGTTTGTTTCTCTTTTTCCTTTTTCTTATGGTATCAGAAATTGACCTCAGGGCCTTGGGCTTGCCAGGCGGGCGCTGCACTGCTGAGCTGCACCCCTGGCCCTCTGTTCGCTTTCCTAACTGATCTTTTCCTGAAATATCTTACCTGTCATGGGTGTCGCTTTTGTTTTCTCTTTGACGTTTTCATAGTTAATGTAGTAGGATCTTCTAAAGAGCAGAAAATGATATGATAAATCTGCCTTCTTTTAACTAGACATTTCAACATACGTGTTTTTTAAGTAAATTACTTAACTATATTATAATTAATTGATTATATTGCATCATTGTGCATTATATTATGTGATGTAGTAGGTATTGCATAGTATATTGCAGCTAATTTAGCAAAACAGTATGTAGCAATTCAGGATAGATGTGGCAACATACAGCTGTAATGCCAGCACTCTGGAGGCTGAGACAGGAGGATCACCGGGTTCCATAGTGAGTTCAAGGTCAGCCTGAGTTACATAGCAAGACCCTCTCAAAGAAACAGAAAAACAAAACAACAACAACAACAAAAAATAACAGACAAAAAAAAGCCCAACAAACTAATATATAATAATTCAAAAAAAGGACAGTTGAAATAAGTTTTAGTCAGATAAACTACTTCAATGAAATTGAATGATACTACTTTTTACTTTCGAAGTAATTTTAATGCCTGGCATGGTGGCGCATGTCTGTAATCCCAGTACTTGGGAGGCTGAGGCAGGAAGATTTCTGTGAGTTCTGAGGCCAGCCTGGGCTACCTAGTGAGTTTAAGGCCAAGCTGGACTACCTGGTAAGACCCTGTCTCACCAAAAAACAAAACAAAACAAAACAAATTGCAAGAATAGTATTAGGAATCAGCATGCTGTATGTTAGCTTATGAATTATTGTGTGTTAGCATCAGTTGTGCTGTTAGCCTTTCTTTTTCGTGACACTGGCAGTTTCGAGGGTGTGGGCTGTGAGTTTTGAGACTGTCCTTGTCTGTCATAATGTTTAATTCTGTGCTGCGATGTTTTTCCTTGTAGCTCTTGGGAGAGTATGAGTCCCTGGGGAAAGAGCACCGCCGAGTGAAGGTAATGGGCTTGTGGTTCCTCCCCGGCTTTCACGTGGGACAGAGACACTGGGCTGGAAGGAAGAGACGGACCCTTCGCTCCTCCTGCCTCCTCCTCCTCCACCCCTCACTCTTCAAGCTGGACGCTCGTTCCTAGTGACCTTGATACCCTTCTTTTCAAATCTGCACCCTGCTTATCTCATAAATGAGATTAGCTCATCATTTAATAAGCGTGTACTACTGAATGGTTATTGCATTTAAGATGGATTAAGATTAAATTGTTTATAAAGCGTAAAGACCTATACAGATGCAATTAATTATTTAGTACTACTTAAATATAAGTTCTTAGTTTCAAATCCTTTGGCTTTTTTTCTGGGGCTGTAAGAGTTTGTTAAGTTCAATTTCTTAATAAATGGTCTGCTTGGAGACTACGTATCTGAACTGGCAAAACCCTGCAAAGAGGCTGCCGGCAGGGGCTCTGTGCACGCCCTTCAGCCCACGCAGGCTCCGTGGCCAGGGGTGGAGAGCTGGCAGAAAGGCTGCCCAGCCAGATGGAGAAGGCTCTGGGGTGCAGGAGCGGATCACACTGTCCTCAGAGGTATTTCTTCTGTCCTTCTGCTGAGCTGTTCATCAGATTTGTGCTCAAAATCTGAGTCTTCACAGCGGATTGTTTCTGAAGAAGCAAAGCAGAATAGGCATTGGCCTTTCACAGGGGCCTTGGGCAGGGCGACTCTAACAGGCCTGTTGTTTGGCCTCTTGTTTTTCCTCTTGTTAGCTCTCCTGGTCCTGGTCAGTCCTGGCTTGCTGAGTATCTGTTTAATTTGGAACAGCTGGTTTGGCCATAGTTCAGCCTGCCTGGAACTCATGGTGCCCCTCTCACCTCAGCCTCCTGATTGTTGGGATTAGAAGTGTGGCCCCCACGCGGGGCTGTGTTACACATTTGAATTAAGGGGCTAGAAAGGCGTATGTGTCTTTTGACTTACCTGAATTTTCTTTCTTTTCATAGGATGCACTAAACATAACCGAAAACAAACTGCTTGATGCCCATACTCAGATTTCTGACTTGAAAAGGTAAAGTTGTCTCACTAATAAGGAAATACTGCTTTTTTAAAAAAATGTGTGTATTGAAGGTAATAAAAAGGAAGTTTTTCTCCAGAATTTATAGCAGCGTGAGATCTAATTTTATTCTGATCTTCCCCTGACATGGTTATACATTTGATTTGAGCCAAAGGAGTTTTATTTTTTTTTTTAAAGTTTAAAGTTGTTTATTTTAAAGTTGTATGTTTTATTTTTCGTTTAAAGTTTATTTAAAGTGCTGGAGGTGTATCCAGGGGCTTGTTTACTCCAGGCAAGCAATCTATTTCTTCCCTCCCCCTTACACCTCAGGCCCTGAGTTTCTAAGTGAGTAGACTGCTCTGGTGGTGGTGCTTTGGAGGTGTACATTTCCCCAAGCATTATGTATTGGCTCAGCATAGATAAAATCTGAACAATATGTAATTAATCACTGTAAAGAATTTTAAGAAGTAGCCTATACCAGGTGTGGTGGTTCATGTCTGTAATTCCAGCACTAGCCTGGGCTAAACAGTGAGGAACTGTCAAAAACAAAATAAAAAACAAAAAAAGAAGCAACCTTGTCCAGTCAGTTGTTGCCATGCTTCAGAAAGAAGACAGGGCTGCATAGGTGTGATTAGCTGGTAGGGCACAAGCTCAGTGCGTGCCAGGCCCTGGACCCCCAGCACTGGGCTGAGGTAGAGGTGGAGGGCGCAGTGTTCTTCATACCAGAGCTTGGCTTGGATGCTGTGTTGTTATCCTGATTTGCTTAATTTGGTAGGAACAAAGTCGTAAATATTCTGTTGCAAATAATTAGAAACACCTAAATTGACTGAGAGCATATTCCTCTTATATTTTGATTTGGAGATAAGTAACCCCTGACTTAGAATTGTATTGTAGTCAGAAGAACAGAGACGCTGTCTCGCTTTCTCATCTGCTTTTCCTGTAGTTCATTCATTCTAGCAATAGCTTCCCTAGCACGATGCCAGTGTAGGTAACATTCAGGTGTAGACAGGAAGATACAGATACACAGTTCACAAGAACAGAGGGAGGCCAGGGTGTCCTGGTAGCAGTTAATTGGTCAGGGTCCTTATCATTCACCCAAGATTCAAAATAGGCTTTCATCCTGACATGGCACAAATGAGGCAAATACCAAAGGGTGCAGGTGCCTGGAGTATTTTACCCACTGCCTTTTTTCATAGGAAGAGAGGGTTTTTTTTTTTTTTGGTACCGGGGATTGAACTCATGACTGCGCACTTGCAAGGCAGGCGCTTATGCCGCTGAGCTAAATCCCTAGCCCTTGGAAGAGAGTTTTTTTTAACAGCTTCATTTTGGAAGTTAAGCTTCTTTCTACTTTGTGAAATTGTTATTTATGCTTTGCATGCATGAATACATGTATGTTACACTTAAACAGGTTAGAATACAGTTTATTTGATATTTTACTAAGTTTGTACTCACCATGTTTTTGATTTGTTGTTAAATTTATATAACTTTTTTAGTTGGCTATATTAATACTGTTTATGTATTTATTTTTGGTACCAGGGTTCAAATTTATAATCTTGAGCTTGCCAGGCAGGTGCTTGTGCCACTGAGCTAAATCTCCAGCCCCTTTTTAATACTGTTCATTATTTCATCTTTAAATACACCTTATAGAACCTAATGTATTTGTTTTCCTGTTTATTTTCCCTGATTTTGCTTAGCTCTTAAAAGTTTGGTAGTGATAACTTACTATGAAAAAGATTTTATAGAGAGGCAACTCTTACTGTGCCTTTTCTAGGAGAGACTGTTATTTTATGCTGGGTGTAGGGGCACATGCCTGTAATCCCAAGCACTTGGGAGGCTAAGACAGGAAGATTGTCATGAGTGTGAGGCCAGCCTGGGCTATATAGTAAGTTTGAGTCCAGCCTGTACCATATACTGAAACTGTGTCTCAAAAAAGCCAAAAGAATAAAAATAAATAAATAAATGGCTTTAGTTGCACTATATTTAAAATTTGTTGATTGTATTAATTTATCATATTGCTTTTGAATTAGAACAATTTCAAAACTTGAAGCTCAAGTGAAGCAAGTGGAGCATGAAAACATGTTAAGTCTGCGTCCTAACCCTAACACTCCCGTGAGGCCCTCATGTGCCACGTAAGTTTCATTAATCTCCAACACTAGAAGATAGGTGCATGCTTGTATTATTATTATTTTTCTTTTCTTTTCTTTTTTGATATAGGATCTCTGTGTAGTCCAAGCTGGTCTTGAACTCACTATGTAGCACAGGCTGGCCTCGAACTCATAGCAGTTCTCCTGCCTCAGTCCCCCAAGTGCTGGGATTACAGGCAGTGCCATCATGCCTGGCTGTCATATGTTTACATTACAAAGACAAGCTTTTCTGTTTAAATCATTAGAAATTCAAGGTTAAGTATCCTTACAGAACTTAGATGTGTATAAAAAATATTGCTGTGCCTGGAGAAGGTAGTACATTCCTGTAATTCCAGCTACTTGGGAGGCTGAGGCAGGAGGATTACAAATTTGAGGCCAGTCTAGGCAATTTACTGAAACCCTGAGTCAGAATAAAAAATAGAAAAGGGCTGCAGCTCAGTGGTAGAGCACTTTCCTAGTGTGCATTAGGCCTATGTTCAGTCCTTGTACTGACAAATTGCCAGTGAAGCTACAGAGGAATTTGCATAAACAAAGAGGGCAGAATCCGGTTGTGAATAAGGAAATTTTGAACATACTTTGTGACTGAGTGATTTGTACTCAATCTAGAGCATCGCAGAATATTACAGAGAGGAGGCAAGTAGAGGAGAAAAGAGTTTAATCAGCCGGGAGGGCACGGGCAGGAAGGCTGTGGCGGCTTCCTGCAGAGGAAGGGCAGGTTCTGCCTGACGCAGCCTCTGATGGGGGAGGGCTCTGGGGGCTGGTGTGAGCTGATTTATTTTGTGAGAGTGCAGGGGACTGGGTGAACCTTTACGTTCCTGAGCTCTGGCAGACTTTTGGGAGGGAGAAGGAGGTGTGCATCGTCGTGGCACAGCTCTGAACCACTGCCATGATGATTATGCTGTCTCTCAGGCGGGGGACCTAACACTTTGTTCTTCACTCTGCCTAGCTGTGGAACCTTAGACAAGTTCATTTACTTTTTTTTTTTTTTTTTTTTTTTTAGGAACTCAAATTTATTATCACTAAAGACAAGGAGAATGGGCTAAAATATCTCAAAAGGTCTTTTAGTCCTAAAATTCTAGACATTTTCTTCCAGCGTTAAGGGGAAGACCTTTGAAGAGGGACCTGTGTTAGACTGTGTGCATTTTTCTATCTTAGCTGTGCTGTGGTCTGAGTTTGTTGTTGTTTTGCTTGTGTAGTGTCCATGTGCGTGTGTGTGTGCATGTACATGTATGCAGGGGTGCTGGGCTGACCACAGGGCCTGGCACATAGTATGCAAGTTCTCTTCCACTCCACTACTGCACTATATCCCTGGCCCTCAGCATTGTTTTGATCCATCTACAGAGTAGTTTTCGTTTTAGAACTGCTTATTACCCATCATTTTGTTATAAAGGATATCATAAGTAGATCATAACTTCATAATATTGACATTTTTTACAAGCACTTAGTTTCTTGTGTTTTGGGTTTTTTCTTTTTTTGAGACAGGGTCTTGCTCTGTAGCCCAGGCTGTCCTTGACCTCAAGGCAATCATCCTGCCTCAACCTTCTGACTCCTGAGTGCTGAGATTACAGGCATATGCCACTATGCCTGGATAGAAAGCAATTATTTTTAATTTATCATTTCTAACCTAAGTTGTAATTATCAAGAGAAATACTTTTTCTAGCTCTTTGTTAATTGATCTTAGTAGAGCATAGTGAATTATTTTATTTAAACAAAAAATTCAGTGAGTAACTGACATTGACTATTCAAGAACTGGATGTGGTGGTGAACACCTGTAATCCCAGCACTTGGGAGGCCGAGGCAATAGGAGGACTGAACATTGGAGGCCAGCCTGGGCTGCATAGCAAGTTCAAGGCCAGTGTGAACTACATATTGAGATCTTGTCTGAAAAAAAAAAAAGGTTATTTGAGAGATAGTAAAAAGAGAGTGCCACAACTGAGGGTCAGGGAAGGCTTTCTCTGAGGGTCACGGGTGAGCAGAAGGGTGAGGTGCGGCGCAGTGGAGTGGAAGCCGTGGAGGGCTGGGAGACAGGGGCAGTCCGCATAGAAACCAGCATGTTGGAAGGACGCTCCCCACGAGAGCCTGGACGCTCCCCACGAGAGGTGAAAGGCCCTGGTGAAATTGTAGCTTGATCATACATGGCTTTCTAGGTCATAGTCAGGAGCTTGGGCTTTTATGAGTCTGTTAAGAATCCTTTAAAAGTCTTCATACAGTAAAACGGTGTTATTTGGGATGTGCATTTTCTTTGTTTCTTTCTTTTTCTTTGTTTCTTTTTTTGTCTTTTTGAGACATGGTCTTGCTCTGTAGTTCAGGGTGGCCTTGAGCTCACTTTGTAGCCCAGACTGGTCTCAAATTTGCAATGATCCTCCCGCCTCAGCCTCATGAGTGCTGGGATTATAGGAGTGTGCCACCATGCCTGGTATTGTGAATATTTTTAAGATCCTTATGAATTCTAAATGGAAATCAAATGAGCAATTAGAAACTTAAGTTTGGGGCTCAGAAATAATGTCTTAGGCTAAAAGTTACAGATTTTGGATTCCTCTCACAACTATGATAGAAATTGAGGGTATTTGGTGAGAAGGGAACTCACTCCACCCGTTTGCCCCTTTGTGCCCAGCCTTTTTAAAAATGTATTTTATCTGAGACAGGGTTTCTAAGTTGTTAAGTTGTTTAGGTGGGCTGGAACTTGGGATCTTTCTGCCTGAGCCTCCCAGAATTCTGGGATTGCAGGCGTGTGTTACCATGTCCAGCTAAGGAGAGCCCTGTTTTGAAGTTTAGTGGAGGAGTTGGTAAAGGAGCCTGAGAAAAGTTGTTAGAAAACTGGACGGAGAACACAGGTTCATAGTGGGTGTTGTATGCTGCCGAGAGGTGGAGGGGCTGAGAGCTGAAAGCGGCTCTGCAGGCCGATGGCTCAGAGTGGCCAGGGAGGGGGCCTGCGGGGTGGGGGTGGGGTGGGGGTGGTGCTGGAAGAGCCGGGTGTCCCTGTATTGTGATGTGTGTACCTCGTGGTTACAGGAAGTAGAGCCGGGTTTGGCAAATCCAGCCTGTACAGCCTGTTGTAAGCTTTGTGAGTAGAGTGGTTTCAACAATGAAGTGCTTAAAAAAAAAAAAAAAAACATTTCACAACAGGGAGACTACAACAAATTCAAACGTCAGTTTATAAGTAGTTTATTGGAACACAAACAATCTTATTCATTCATTTATTGTCTGTGGCAGCTTTTAAATCACAGCAGCCAAGCTGAGTAGTTGAGACAGACATTTCAGACCCATGAAATTTAAAAATATTTTCTGTCTGGTCCTTTATAGAAAATAATTTCCAGTTCCTGACCTAGCCTACCAGCATGGATTCATCTCAGCAACAAGCTGTGAGCCAGCTGTAAGGTGCTTAGCCATGGTCCCAGCAGCACTCTGGGAGGCTGAGGCAGGGGGACCATGAGTTTGAGTCCAGCCTGCACAACTCAATGACTAAGCGAGACACTGTCTTAAAAAAGGCGAGAGGAACCACCCCCCAAAATCCAAATTGATTGACGGGAGAAACCCAATCAGAAGGAAGAGAGGAGGTTGTCAGGTGGTCATGATGCTAGGAGGGCGCCCCTGCAGAGGTGGGTGATCTGCACAGCGGGGTGGCTTTTTCCCCAGCCCGGTTCCACTGTGTGAGTGGAGACAGGAAGTGAGGTCACTGTGGCCTGGCAGGCTCAGGTGAGGGGGAAGGGAGTTGTGAGTGTGAGCTCAGAGCAGAGAGAGGAAGCAGGGAAGCCCACAGAGCTGGCAACTAGGAAGGGACTGGCGGGGGGCTCCTGTGCTGCTGGAGCTACAAGCAGAATTGGGGCCTGGAGTATGGGTGTCTGGAGGATGCACCTTCTCTGCTGATGAAGGGCCCAGCAGAGTCCTTGGAGGGGCACAGGAGCGCAGTGGAGGCTCAGGCTGCTGGGCAGAAGTCAGGCATAGCTCCTAATGGCATTAGGCGTGGGGAACTCAGAATCTAGTTCAGGGCAAATTTCTCATCGGGACTTGGGACCCTTAGGCCAGCAGGGTTTGCCTGAAAACGTGGGGGACCCAGCAGACTAGAACCATGCTGCTGATGGCCACTTGTGACCCTGAAAGATGGCTCTCAGTGTCCCTGGCCACTGTCAAGGTCTCCAGTAGTAGCACATGACTTGTGCCTGCCATGCTGGCCAGTGCAGATAGAGAACATTTCTGGGTTTGCAGAAAGTTCTATGAATGGTGCTAGTCTGAAGGAACAGGAAGGCAGCCTGGCTTCCTGTGCTTCCCCTGAGCTCCCGTCAGGGTAGGAAAGGGCAGTACCAGGTCTGGTTTCTTTGTTTCTGTTACTGTTTTTTGTTTTTTTTTTAAGTAGGGTCTCACTATGTAGTTCAGGCTGCCCTTGAACTCACTATATAGCTCAGGCTGACCTTGAACTTGTAGAAATCGTGCCTCAGCCTCACGAGTGCTGGCATTACAACCCTATGCTACCACATCTGACGAGTGCTAGAACTTGACAGCAATTTGGAAATAGTCATAAGCAATAGAAGCCAATAAATGGCTCAGTTCAATCTTAAAACTGTAAAGTAGAATTCATGTGTATCTAACATGTAGATTACTGCCTGTGGTTTTTGAGTCACCATGTGAATATGGTCCAAATTCGAGCGCAAGACTGGAATGTTTTTTCATTACAACAGCACGCTAGCGACCTTGGACGTCAGCAGGCGGAAGTGGCTGATCCCCGGGGCAGAGTACTCCATCTTCACTGGCCAGCCGCTGGCCGCCAGCGACAGGAAGGTGGAGGATCCGAGGGAGGGGACCCAAGGTCCTGGGTAAGATGGCCACTGAGAGGCCTGGCTTGGAGCTTTCTGCTTTCTTAGTGGTTCAGGTGCCTTGAATATTCAGAAAGCTAGGAGAAACCCTCTCTTTTCTGTTTCATTTTGTGTTTTGCAGTACTGAGGATAAAACCATGGTCCTGAGTGTGCTAGGTGGGCCCCCTACCGCAGAGCCACAGCCCCGTCCCAGAGCTGTGTCTTTGGTTCTTTTTTTTTTTTTTTTTGGTACCAGGGATTGAACTCATGGTCTCATGCTTGCCAGGCAGGTGCTTATGCCGCTAAGCTAAACCCCTGACTCCTCTTTGGTTCTTTAATGTCTTCATTTTGAGGGAGTTTTTCATTTTGTTTTGTTTCATGGTGCTAGGGTCAAATGTGGGGCCTTTGCACTGAGGTGTGTTCTCACCTTTGACACCCTTTTTAAAAATGTGTTTTCTTTTGAGATGGGGTCTTGCTAAGTTTCCCAGGCTGGATTTGAACTGTTGACCCTCCTGCTTCAACCCCCTCGAGTGCTGGGGTTAGACATGTGCTACTGTGCCCAGTCCAGAATGTTCTAGTTTAGTTTGAGACATAGGTTTTGGATCTTTTACTTAGGTGGGCTCTCAGAGCATCCTCATCCATCCTTGGGACACAGTTTGGCTCACGGAGTGACATGATGATCCTCTCCCAAGGATACTTGAGGCCCATGATGAGCTCAGCCCTGTGTTCCAGGGTGCCATACAAATACAGTATTTCTGGCTAGGCGTGATGGCGCATACCTGTAATCCTAGCACTTGAGAGGCCGAAGCAGGAGGATCACCATGAGTTTGAGGCCAGCCTGAACTACGTAGCAAGACCCAGTCTCAAAAAACTAAAATGAGGGGCTGGAGATACAGCTCAGTGGCACAGTGCCTTCCTGGCAAGCACACGGTTGTGAGTTCAATTCCCAGTACCCCCCCCAAACACAAAAAACCCCCCCAAAAAAACCCAAAATGAATAAACAAAAAACAAAAACCCACCAAATTTAAATATGCTAGGATGTTAAAAGGACTGGGAAGCACTGGTTTCTTATCTGTGGGTTCAGCTTTAATTATTTGCATCTCACGCAGGCGTAGTCATTGTGGAGTATTAACTGTCAACACTCCTGTTCGTTCCCTAACAATCCTCGTAAACTGTGCCTTCGCTTGGTGTGCTGTAGCAGACCCCAGGGGCTGGCAGGCTCGGACAGCACTGTGCTCAAAGCCTGCAAGGCAGGAGCACGGTGGCAGCCCTGTGGGTCTTACAGAGGAGTCTTTCCCCAAGTGGCCTGTGTCTGGCATGTGGTTTTTATTCTGTTTTTCTTTCTTTCTTTTTTTTTTTCTTTTCTGTACTGGGAGTGAAACTCAAGGGCACTTTATCACTGAGCTATGTCCCAGCTGCACTTTTATTTTTTATTTTATTTCATTTTTTTTCATTTTTTTAAAATTTTGAAACAATGTCTTGCCAAGCGGCCAAGGCCAGCCTTGAATTTGTACTCTTCTTACCTCAGCCTCCCGGGTAGCTGAGAGGACAGGTGTCTGTCACTGAGCCCAGCTACCTTTTTTAATAAGGGCATTAACTCTGTGATGGGGACTTCACTTTAGTGACCCTGTTGCTCCCTGCTGGCTCCCTATGCCCCACCTCCGAATCACCTCACCTGAGATTAGGGCTTTCATTTCTACTGGGCAGGCAGAACCCATGCAGAGAGCAGCACTTACAATGCCAATTGTTATTTAAGGTGCCATTCTCCTCTGGAAAAGGATTCTTCCCCTGGAAGTTCACCAACAAGCTTACTGATTAAAAAACAAAGAGAGATTCCAGACATACCGATCATGAAAGCTTTAAAAGAACTTGATGAAGAAAGAATATTTAAAAATTGGGGGACACAGACAGAGAAAGAGGATATCTCAAGTAGTAAGTATTCACTTTATCCCTTCCTTTGTATAGACAGAGGAATGTTCTTTCCTCCCCTGTTTCTATTTCCTCTTAAAAATTCAGTTTCTCAGGTAATGCGGTACAGTTTAATTTGCAATACTGCTGCTCTAGCCAATTTTATAGATAACTGAATCGCCCGCTTAATAATTTATCACAGTCCTGGCGTAGCGTGTACCTTTTATATAAAACAAATTGCATATTACATCGATTATTAAAAAAGCCTTCTGTGGCATTCTTAAGGATATTTGAAAAGTGCTTACCTCAGTTTGTCCTTCTCATGACAGACTTCTGCTGCTGGTAAAGTGAGGTGTTAACATTTCCTGTGCTGCTTCCCTTTTGGGTTCTCAAGCGTGTCTGTAGAGAGAGGACAAGGCGTTTCTTCAGTGCTGGGCCTCACGGGTCCCATCAGCTCCTTGCCCCTCTTTTGCTTTCTGCCCTGCTTGTTTGTTGAGGCTGCCAGGTCTGTCCTCGCATCTCTGGGGTTGCAGATACACATACACGGCAGTCTCTTAGTAAATAGATTATAACCTGCTTCTTAAAATAAACTCCTGACGCCTTCAGTGCTTCAAATGTAAACAGGAAGCCAGTGTGAATTCATTAAAACGCCCACATTTTTCTTCATCAAGCATGTTTATCTTTATAACATGCATTTGCAAATGATAATGGCAACCCGAATGGCAAGAAGAAATGCTTTGAGCTGGGTATGGTGGTGCATGCTCTTAACCTCAGCACTCTGGGAGGCTGAAGCAGGAAGATCATGAGTCCACCCCCAGTTTTGACAATTTAGCAAGACCGCATCAAAAGAAAAACGGGCGGGGCTGGGGATTTAGCTCAATGGCATAAGCACCTGCCTTGCCAGTGTGTGGTTGTGAGTTCCAGCCCCGATACCTATAAAAAAAAAAAAAAAATAGAAAAAAAGGGCTGGACTCGAGGCTCAGTATGAAGGTCCCAGGCTCAACCCCCAGTGCCACCAAAAGAAAAATAGAAAAGCCTTGAGCAGAACCTCGAGTGTTGTAACATCTGTAATAAAGGCAGGTGACTGAAGTCATATTTATTTTGATTTTTGTTTTGTTTTGTTTGCATTTGCCTGTAACAGAAATAGCAAATCCTCGGCAGACTGAATCTTCAGTCAACACAAGTAGGTCCCCAGAGAAGTGGGCCCAGCAGAGACCAAAGAGGCAGAATTCTGCCTCCCAGAGATCGTCGTCTTTGCCACCTTCGAATCGCAAGTCCTGTGTTCCAAGTAAGAGCTGACTGCGTGGGGTCTGCGGAGCAGGTGCAGCGGTGCCTACGTGTGCTCTGCTTTTCTCCCTAGCCCCTGGGGACGCACCCTTGAGCCAGGCCCCTGAACACACCCATTTTCCTTGTTCACTCAGGAAAACTGTCTGATTGCACAGCTGCTGCAGATAGAAGAAATCTCCACTAGTTAAAGTCAGGTTACCTCTGGTTTTACAATGAAATTATGTTACTTTTAAAATGAGAGGAGCTGGATGTGGTGGCACACATCTTTCATCCTAGCACTGGGGAGGCTGAGGCAGGAAGATCACTGCGAGTCTGAGGCCTGTCTGGCATACAAATGAATTCAAAGCTAGCCTGAACTGCATAGTGAAACCCTGTTTGACACAATATAAAGTAATTTAAAAGGATAAAATGAGAAGGAAAGTTTTCTACTGTTTAACTATTCTGCCAGCACAATATACAGTATATAGAGAAGAATATTTGCTCTTTGTTTTCTTCTATAGCAAAAAGAGAGATTATGTTAACACCTGTGACGATGGCTTACAGTCCAAAGCGATCCCCGAAAGAAAATTTGTCCCCGGGGTTTAGTCATCTACTTAGCAAAAATGAAAGCAGTCCAGTTCGGTAAGTTTTCTAAAATTGCAGAATAAGATACATATTAGTGATTTTTTAAATTAGTCTGTGTTTATGCTGCATAATGATTATATTCATTATGGGGACTGGTACCTGCACACAACACATCTGAATTCTTTTTTTGTCCCCTTCCTCTCCTGTATTAAAAAATGTTGATTTCCGCCTCTAGCTCTCACTGATTTTTCAGTTTATCAGTGGGAACTCTGAATTTAAGTTATTTATATGAGCATCGTATGAAAACCAAAGCATTGAGGTACGTAAAAAGTTTTTAACTACAGAAACTTGCACTACTGGATTTAAACACTGCCTCAGTTCCTGCTCTGCTTTTGGATGCAGGGTGACAGCTCTGTGTCTTCTTATAAAGGGTCTCGGGAGACTCTGGAGTCACTGGTGTGGACAGTGGGCTGCACGCCTGTGGCTCTGGCACTGGGCAGGTTCACTGCCATGGGCTGAGGGCCTTGCTCCTGCTCCTGGACCCAGTCCATCAGACTCGGGGGAGCTCACACTACAGTTTCTTCCTACAAAACCAGCCAGTACCTGCCCTGCATCTTAAAGATTGAGTGACTATATGGGAACTTGGTTTACGTTTCTAGTATGTGATTGCTGTGTCAGTTTGTGTTAGAAAATAGATGTTACATATCATCTTAGAAAATCATGTGAACAGCTTTCTTTTAAGAAATACATAAACATGTGAGCTAGCTGGATGTGAGCTCATTGCACTAGTGAAGATCAGGAAAATCAGTTAGCACTCTCTTCTCACAAGTAACTTGCTTCATTCAATAGATTTGATATGCTTTTGGATGATTTAGATACTGTCCCTGTGTCCGCATTGCAACAACCCAGTCCAAGAAAGCAGCTCCAGTTTATTCCTCTGGATGACTCAGAAGGTATTTCTCCCTAAAATTATTAATTTTTTTTGAGACAGTGTCTCATTATGTAGTTCAGGCTGGCCTTGAACTCACTATGTCACACAGCTATTCTCCTGCCTCAGCTTCCTGAGTCCTACGATTACAGGTGCATGCCACCATCCCTGCCTAGTGATAGTCATTCATTTTTTTGAGATTCTGGTGTCCTTTTAAGCTGCTAGATATTATCTTAGAATGTTCTATGCTTAAATATTTTTCTGCAGGGCCCTTTGAAAGCAAGCATTCGTACTGCTTTGTTGATGTGACTGTAGTCACCCTCACTGAACACTTGGGAAACTGAGGTGCAGGCAGTGTTAATGTTTAGTTACCAGAGCGATGCTCTTCAGCTTTCCCTTTCATTTGAAACTCTGTAATTTATAAGCAACTTTGGCTTTGGGTAATTTTTTTTTTTTTCTCATTTGTATCTTAAATTTGGAGTAAAGTTGAAAATAATGTATGTGGAATCACTTGGCTTGGTCCTAAAATGGTAACTGTGTAGTATTATTGTATGTCTATTATATGTAATGAGTTTGGTCTTTCAGAGTTTTCTTTTCTTTGGTTTATTTGCTTGAAGTTGAATTACATTTACGTAAACTTTGCTTAAGGTCAGTTTGAGAAGTTATAAAATCTTTTAGAATTCCTTGGAGAAAAAAACACTGAGTAAATATAATCAATTATATCTCCGTTACTTTTGGGGGCCATGCAGTAGCTATTTCCAGAAACTGAAGTTGGGGAACGTAGTTAATATGTATATATATGTGTGTTTGTATGAGGTCTGTGGGAGAGTTGATAAGAAATGTAAGGCATGTCTTTCCCTTCTGACAGAGAAAAGTATTCTAGAAAAGGCCGTCGACAACTATGCTAGTCATAGCTCTCGCCCTGAACCCCTGCTGAATGGAGCGAAGCCAGTTTCTATGCGAGCAGCCCTGGAGAAGAGTGAATCGGTTATCTCTGAGCAGGGCAAGCCTGCTTCAGGAACGCCACAGGGTCATGATTTTGAATATACAGCAAAAATTAGGACCCTAGCTGAAACAGAGCGATTTTTTGATGAACTTACCAAAGAAAAAGACCAGGTAAAAGAAACAGAAATTTTAAAGTCTCTTTCTGAACTTATTCTTGTGTTTAATGAGTAGTCAGAGGGAGCTGTTGAGTCAAACCTGTCCTAGGAGGTGGCCATGGGCTCTGCCCGAATCTGCCGCAGAGACACACGCTGTCATTGCCAGCAGACAGCAGAGGGAGCATAGTGAAGCCAGAATGGCCAAGAGAACACTGGGCTGAAAGCTTCCCTTCCCAGCCCGTGTCATAAGCTTCCCTGCTGGTAGTTAGCATTCTTTTATTTTTATTTAAATTTCTTTGCACGTGTTCACAGATCCTGGCAGCCCTAAGCCGAATGCCGTCTCCTGGAGGAAGAGTCACCCTGCAAATGAGACTGAATCAGGTGACATGTCATAGCTTGAGTGCACATGAGGGGCTGGTGCTAGTCAGTGCTTCGCTTACCCAGGGTAGCTGGGAAGTCACCCGCAATGTCTGCAGTCAGAGCCTCTGCCTTTGTGGGAGGCTGTGGTGGTTATAGTTATTTCATAACTGTGTGCCGCCTTTCAGGACTTAAACTGATTTTACCTTCAGACTTCAAGAAAATGGAGTTCCTCATAGCTTGGGAGAAAATGGCAGTATATTTCTCTTTTGGGTTTTTCTCTTTTTCTGCAGTGCGGAGGGCTCAAACCAGGGCTTTGCATACATATACTAGGTGAGCGCTCCACCATTGAGCAACAGCCCTAGTCTGCATGTACCTTTGAACACACTGCAGATTGTTTTGTTTGTTTTTGGAGACGGGGTCTTCCTATGCAGTTCAGTTTGGCTTGAACTCAGTGTGTAGTTCAGGCTGGTGTGGAATTCACAGCGATCCTCCTGCCTCAGCCTCCAAAGTGGGACTGCCTACGTGCACTGCCACACCCAGCCAGATTGTACACAGTTAAAGTCATGCTCTTGTGTTGTCTCTCTGTTGTTGTTTGACAGCCCCTAGCCCTGTCATTTGTTTTTAAGTCTGTTTGGGAAGCATGTGAAACACTGAACTTCGCAATGGGAGTGGCTATAGAGCTAGACAGAGATGTGATTCCATTACTGAGCAGGAGGTGGTGCAGGTGGTATGGTCCATGTGCATTTCTTTGGTTGCTTTTCAAAGACAACTTAAATTCATGAAGCCATGGGACATTTAAAATTCCCTTGTAACCAGGAATGTGGGTGCACATCTGTAATCCCAGCACTAGGGAGACTGAGGCAGGAAGATCACAGCGAGTTCAAAGCTAGCCTGGATGAACAATGAGACCTTGTCTCAAAAAAAGCAAAAACCAAAGCAAAACCTTTTCTAGTAATGTTTGAAACCTAACAGAAAGTATGAGTCTCTCACAGCTTTTGAGCACCTTCATTTCAGTTAAAGTTCATTTTCATTCTGATCTGTGATATCAAAAAGAAAGGACCCCCCCCCCAACACGCAGCCAAGGGCTCTTTCTAGGGCATGTACTGTGACCCAGTCTTTTTACCAGTTCTGTTATAGAAATCATTGTATGATGATACTTTTATATAATGAACATTGTAAGTTTTTCCTGGCTCTTAAAAATAAGACTTGAGGGGCTGGGGATTTAGCTCAGTGGCTTAAGTGCCTGCCTTGCAAGCGTGAGGTCCTGAGTTCGATCCCTGGTACCCAAAAAAAAAAAAAAAAAAAGACTTGAAAATAAAATAAATAAAAAATAAGACTTGAAGGGCATTAGATCTGTTTGTGGGTCACAGGTGCAGAGGGGCTGAGGACGCTCACATGTGGCTCACAGGCAGTTCACACTGGGCCAGCAGCACCTGCAAGTGTCCAGGCCTCTGAGGAGTAAGAATGGAACACACTTTAACAAATGTGCCACACTGAAACGATTCTCAGAACGTAGGAAAGCTCATGCCATCTATAGCAGATGGAACCAAGTTTGTTTTTAAGTCTGTTGACTTTCTGCAGACTTTCTGGAGTACGATTTGACGTATATTCAAAGCCTCACACTCTGGGAATGAGTTGTAAGGCAGTACTCATAGACTTGCAAAGAGATATGTTTAAGAAATTTATTACAGCCTTACTTACTGTATCCAAAATTAGAAGCAACCTAAATTTGTACTAAAAGATTTCTGGTTAAACATGTAAAGGATGCTGGAATGTTGTGCATTAATTTAAAAGAACTATTTCGCTGGGCATGGTGGAACACATGCCTGTAATCCCAGCACTCTGGAGGCTGAGGCAGGAGGATTATTGCAAGTTTGAGACCAGCCTGGGCTACAAAGTGAGCCCAAAGCCAACTTGAACTGCATAGTGAGACTTTGTCTCAAAAAGACAAAAAAAAAAAACCCTTTCATAACATAGCAAGAAAATTCAGTTGGGGGCTGGGGATTTAGCTCAGCAGCATAAGCGCCTGCCTTGCAAGTGTGCGTTTGTGAGTTCGATCCCCGGTGCCAAGAAAATGCAGTTGAACAGTATTTTGAAATACTAGCTTGATTCATTTGACTGTTTTTACTTTTCTTTTTTAAAAAGGATATGTATATATGCAAAAAATAGAAAAGGGAAAAACTGTGACTATTTCCTTTTGCTCATGCCTTCTAAATACCTGTACTAAATATGTAATTTTTTTTTTTTTTGAGACAGGGTCTCACTGAATAGTTCAGACTGGCCTCAAACTCATGGCAATCTCCTTCCTTAGCCTCTTGAGTGCTAAGATTACAGGTGTGAGCTACCACACCAGCATAAACATGTAATTTTTTTGTTAAAGATAAGTTTGTTTTATTTTTGTCTCCAAGTTGTTTTTTTGGTACCAGATCAAACTCATAACCTTACACTTACTAGGTAAGCACTTGAGCCACTGAGCTAAATCTCCAGCCCTTTGTTTTATTTTAGTATACCATTGGAGTTAGTACTTATAAAAGTATTTAAAATTATATATTTGTATATGCATAGTATTGTATGTGAGAGTGAGTGTGTGTATGTGTGTGTGTGTGGTTTTTTGAGATAGGGTCTCACTGCAGTTCAGGCTGGCCTTGAGCTCACTTTATAGCCCAGGTTGGTCTTGAACTGGAAACACTCCTCCTGCCTCAGCCTCCCAAGTGCTAAGATTACAGATATGCACCATCACGCCTGGGTAAATTTTATATATATATATATATAAATAAATATTTTCTACCAAAAAATGTCTACACGCTTCAGCAGTTCACAGTATTAATAAATGTCTGGTGAAATGTGTAAAGCACCTGCTTCGTTATTCTTGAATTGCTCTCAGTTCATCCAAGTCAAAGAATTATCTCCATCCTAGCTGGGGATATAGCTCAGTGGCAGGACACCTGCCTGAGAAACACCAGGTCCTGAGTTTGATTCCCAATATCAAAGAACAAAAACAAAAAACAAAAAAGATAATTATCTCCTTCCATTTGGTTGTACTGCTATTTCTAGAATCTCCATATATTGAGAATATTTTAAAGCATAGCTTTCATTTTGAGAGGTTGAGGAGCTGATTTACATTGTCACTTTAAAATAATGTGACTTGTTTAGAAAGCAAAACTATAAAAGTTTATACTTTTTCGAAAAGAAAGGTCACTTTGGTTATATTTGTGGAACTGATAAACTTGGAGATTTCTCATATTTTCCCATTCTCTTCACCTAGGAAGCCTTGGAAGATCGTTTGGAAAGGATCAATTGGGAACTGGGTTCAGTCCGCATGACACTAAAGAAGTTTCATGTGCTGCGCACATCTGCAAATCTTTGAGATTTGTGGCCATTAAATTTGGAACATTTTTGTTTGCACTAATGTATAATTATGCACTCAGAAAAGGCAATCTATTTTGTACTATTTGTAAGCCTGGAGACAGTAGTTTTACAATCATGCTTTTCTTACACTTGCTATTTTATACTTCAAATGATCACATATTTTTAAGATATTTTTGTTATGCTCAGGAACCTACTGTATATTTTACTATTTAAAAAGCATTATTTTAAAATAGTATATGTCCTTTATATCAATAATAAGGAAATGTAAACAGGGAAGGCAGCTTGTTTCTAAACAAATAGTGTTAGCCTTTTACAGTAAACTTTGCACACTGGTTTTATAAACTTGTTCTATACTGTAAATATAATTAATTTTTTTAAAAAGTGCTAATGGCCTCCATAATGAGAAACTAATAATGCTGAATATGAAAAGTTTAGCATACATTGTATTTCAGTTGTGTGATGTTTTGGAAAACTGACAATGCAGGCCAAGTGCAGTGGCATAAGCCTGTAACGCTAGCATGCAGGAGGGTTGAGTTTGAGGCCAGCCTGGGTTATATACTGAGACTCTGTCTCACAAAAATATAATGCATTTCCTATTAATGTAAGTCTTAGAGTGAATATCAAAATAGTTATACTGGAATATTGAAAAGCTTTGAAAACTACATGAACATAACTCTTTGTTTTTCTAAAACTTCATAAGGAAAGAAAAAAGTAAAGGAGAGAAATGTAACTAATTTTATCTTAACTTGTAGAATTAAGCCATTGGGGAGCTGTGGTTTTCAGCCCATTGTTCTAAATGGAATTTGTACCCCACCCTAGATAAACAGTGGGGAATGCCTGGATCTTTGAGGAAATGCAGGCCATACCCAGAGCCGCTCTGGTTTCCTTAAAGCACATGGCTTCAGTTGCCACTCAAAGTTGTCAGCCAGTCATTTTCACCTGTATTCACTTCCTCTACTCCTGCCAAAAAGGAAAATAAATACTTATATAGTCGGTGCTATAAGAACCCTCGGTTCAGGCCCAGAACTGTGTGCTCTGCCAGTTCGCAGACAGGGCCAGTGTCTAGATGAGCCCAGTGCCTTTTAGGCCTCCACAGCACCGCCTGGCTCTGCTGTGGCGGGAGGCGCTGCTCCATCCCTGAGCGCAGCAGTTCGTGTGGGACAGCTGCTTAAATTTGGGCTGCCCTGCTTCGCCTTCCACGTTTTGGTGGCCCAGTGCACACACCCTTGAGCTTGGCATGTGCTGCTAGACAGACTCCACCTTGACTCTCAAAATTCATTCCCACTGACAATTCCTACCGCTCAGGTTTTTATTTTTGTTTTGCTCTTTGAGCTTTTTTTCCTTCTGTCGCTTTTAGTAATAGTTCTAGGGAACCAAGTCTGCCTAGCTATTCTGTTAGGGTGTGAAGATTGCCTTTGAGGAGGGTCTCAGGTGATCTTTGAGCATCTGTCACCAAAGCTTTGCCTGGCTGATCTCCAGGCCTGAGGCCAGGGCCTTGCTCCCTTCATGTCTAGGGCTTCTCAAGAGGGGGATCTGAAACAGAACAACCGAACCTCCCTGCTCATCTGCAACCAGTTGAGGAGCCAGCAAATCCAAATTACTTACCAACAATCAAGTTCTTCATTCCTGATTTTTTTCTTCCCTAGCCTCTTTTAAAAAAAATCTCCTAGTTATGGTGAAGAAAAAGTTCATTTTAATCAAGCTGTGTACAGCTTATATCTAGGCCAAGTAAAGGGGTTGACTTTGCAGGTGATACTCCTTTCTTTCGTATGTTCTGGTGTATGTCATTAAAAACTAACTAAGATGAAAAAAAAAAAACTAACGAAGACTGTCAGGCTGTGTCATTGTTCTCCACTTTATCGTAAAATAGGCTACATTCTTAAGAATAAGGAAATTGCCATTTCAGATGAGATGATAGTTTTATCTTGCCAAGGAGTTATCTTCTTAGAAGCCTATAATTGGCTTATTCCAAAAAAGGGATTAAGCTCCATCAAAACATCTTCAGTGCCTCTCAGAAAGTATATGCTTTGATTTTTCCAAGTAATAGGTTGAAGCTATCACTTTCTTTTTTTTTTTTTAAGCTATCACTTTCTTAATTAAAAAAATTTTTTAAATCCTTCCTAGTTGTGAAGAAGGAAAGCAAGGAACATGCCTGCGGCAGTCTCCTCAGCATAATGAATTTATACTTACCTTACGAATTTCAGTTGAAAAACAGCCCAGCCCCAAAGTGGGGAAGGTGGCCTTCTGCCTGAAGAGCATCTGGCGCCCCAGGGAGGTAAACTTTCTCTGCTGGAGCTGTGCTGCAGTTAGCAAAAATCCTAGCTGAATCCTCCACTTGTGGGAAGTGCCTTTTAGGAAACAGATGGAAAGCGAACTCTCCTGTTGTCTTCCTGGCCTCCCTGCTCCCCATGATGAACCTTTCTGCTTCTGAGGGCGACTCCAGCTAAGCCACTGCTGGGTAGGGGCTGTGGGTGGGAGAGAGGAGACTTGGAGCCAAACAGACCTGGGTCACACGCCGAGACAGGTTGCCTTCCTCTGTGAATGAGAAGACCATGACATGCGGGGATTCCTTTCATTCCTTACATTACATTACGGGAGAGGGAGATTATTATGGCTGGCATGCCTGGTGTTTAGTCAATGTGTAACAGTGCATTTGAAATTCATTATGCATTAAGCGGTTTTTGAGATGGTGATTTCTTTTAAAAATAGAAAAGGACTGTGTCCCAAGCAGTTGACCTAAAAACCACCTTGGGTTGGCATTTCTGTCATGTGACCTAAGATATTCTCTACTCTGCATAAAATCATTGGTTTTCTTGTGGAGTTTAAGAGTTTTCCTTTAATGTGAGGTTTTTAAAATTTTATTTATTTTATTTTTTCTCTCTCTTTTTTTTTTTTTAATCCGTACTGGGGATCGAACTCACGACCACATGCTTGCAAGGCAGGCACTTATGCTGCTGAGCTAAACCCCCAGCCCCTGAGGATTTTTTTTAAATTACCAAAAATTTAAAAGTAGGTGAGCTGTCAAGTGTAAGTTTAGAAAACACTTTGATGTTAATAAAGTTGGTGATTTGGGAGTTGATACAGACTACTCTTAAAAGCTATTGCCAGTGTAGTTAAAACAATTTTTCCTTCATGTGTTCCATAAATAGATCTCTCGGTGATTCCTGTGCCCAACCCTGAGCCCTAGAAGACTCACATGGAGATTGATAACCAGCCTGAGAGCTGTCTCTTCTTTAACCCAGAAAAGCCAGGCGCTTTGCTGAATACTATTTAAATTCTGAACCCTGCAACAGTGTATGTAGTAAAGTTAGACATTGCCATTTTAAATTGTAGCTGTCTCAAGAGCAGTTTTCCCTAAAGTTTCAGTGTGCCACTTATGCTGCAAGTCTTTTAAGAACACTTAAAAAAATAAATCTACACCTGGAGCCCTTCGGGAATCATAAAGGTAAACCATACGTAGGGCCTGAGTGAGTCATGTATAGTTACGAGATTTGTAGCTCTGGGTAATTTGGTTGTATTGCACAAAATATGCCAGAAGTAATTTCCTGCCCTGCCAAGAGCTCTATGATTTGATAATACATTAAACTACACCAGTATTCTTCGGACTTTTGTTATATAGTCTTTTTCTGTCTGGTTTGTGCTGTATTTCCCCAGGGTCCTCAGATATATGAGGAATCAAGCCATACATTGGTATTTGCTAGCCATTATCGTGTCATCGCTGGGACTACAGACTTCAAAGATAATTTTGTTTTACTCATATTTATTCACTCTAACCACGACCAATAATGTGAAAGAACTGCTTTATACAATGCTGCTGATGGTTAGAGACAAGTGCCCGTTGCAGTTTTTAATGTCGTCAAATGTTGGAGTGACTTGACTGTAAGCTCCAGGAGAGCAGGGGCCATTTCATCTTCATTCTCACTTCTAGGCACTCAATAAATGTTTGTGGATACCAACTATGTTGTGGTCCTAGAGTATTTATTTGTCCTGCTTAATGTGAGATCTAGTTTTTAGTGGTAAGTCCCAGGGATGTGTAAGTCCTTGGACTTCACAGTGGTTTGCGTAGTCATCAAAATGCTACAGTGGCATTTATCCCGGAGCTTGGTTCTGGCCAGCTCCACAGAGCAGAGCCTCACCTTGGACAGCTGTGGATGCTCCAGAAATCCAAAGGGACCTCAGGGCACCTCCTGGCGGGAGGGAAGGAATCCAGCTGGGAGTAGCTAATGAATATCCCCCCCAGCTCTCTGCAGGTGTCATGGTCATGCCATGGTGGCTTCTCTGGGCCGTGGAGTCTGTACATCAAGGGTAACCCAAGAAGGTGAGCAGCCTGTGCCCTGCTCTCCCTGGCTTTATCTGAAACATCCGGACCACTGTAATTTTAGTTCGCATTTGCCCCGAGGAGCACTTCTGTGTCTCTCAGCCTTATAAGGTGCTACTTGTGATGGGTCAACCATCCCGAAGTGTTAGGTGTGCCCTTTTTAGTTCCATGACTTAAGGTTTTGGCAAAGAGGTCTGTCCTTGTTTAAAGTTTTCTTTCACTTCTCACCGAGTACCCTGAGTACCCTCTTGTTCCTTTAATCTGACAACCCAAGAGTCTTATCGGGATGGAACATCAGGATGCAGCTATTCCTGGCCCTGCCTGCTCCTCTCTGAGGTGGGGACCAGAGCCTGGCGCATCCTCTGGCGGTCGATGGTCGGTCGCTGCTCCCTCTGCCGATGCCCAGCAGGCACCCCGCTCCCTCGGCCCCTCGCGCGCTCGGTGTGTGGAGAAAACCCCAGGGTCCCCATTTCTCCAGGTCTCTGGTCTGCGGCCACGGCGGAGTCCAGCGTGGGGGTCTGGGCTTCTGCTCACTCCCTAAGGCCCGGCGCGCTGTACCCAGGGAACTTCGCTTGTCGCGGTCACCGAATCCGCCGTCTCCTCCCAGGTGCACCTGGCGTCCCGAGGTCACCCGCGAGTCGGCGGCCGGCGGGGCCGCGGGCGTGAGGGGCGCGGGGCGGGGCGGGGCGCGCAGCCCGCGGGCCCCCGGGCGGCAGGGTCCTTCCGGCCGCCACTCCACGCCCCCCCCCGCCCGCGTCCGCGCCGCTCCCCGCGCGGCCTGAGGAGGCGCCGCCCGCTGCCGCCGCCGCCGCCGCGAGTGAGGGAATGCGAGCCGGGCCGGCGCGCGCGGGCCGCTGAGCGGGGCAGAGCTGTCCAGCTGCCCGGCCCGGCTCCCGCCGCGCCCGCCGCGCCGAGCCGAGCGCCGCACGTGGCCGCCGCCGGAGCATGCCCGCCGGCCCGCCGCTCGCCCGGGCCCAGCAGGCGGCGGGGGCGCGGGGCCGCCGGGCGCAGCCGGCCGGGCCGGGGCCGCGGCGTGAGGAGGAGACGGCGGCCGCCGAGCTCCGAGCGCGAGCCAGCGGGTGAGTGTGGGCGGCGGCGGGCGAAGGGAGCGACGGAGGGGCCGGGAGGGCGGCCCAGGCCCCCGGGAGCCCGGGTCGGCGCGGCCGGGACCCGCGCGGCGCCCTGCGGGCCCGGAGGCCCGGCCTCCCCCCGGGCGGGGAGCTCGAGGACCCACCCGGGCGTGGGACACGGGCGGGGGGATGGTGGTGGGCGGACTCCGGCCCGGGGGCGGCCCGAGGCGCCGCGCTGGCCTCCGAATTCGTGCCCCGAATGCCGACTTCCGAAATCCGTGGTTCGCTGCCGGGTAGTGGAGGAGGCCCCCACCCCCACCCAGGGACAAGTGTCGCCGCGGTCGGTCTGGGGCAAGGGCTGGGTGGGCAGGTGCTGGCGACCCCCACTCAGGAAAGCGCGGGAAGGGCTTGCGCTTGCTAGTTGGGGTGGGCAAGGGGGCCCAAGGGTGGGGTGCAGCCCCTAAGTCTCCAGCAACTTTCCCTTCTCCCGCCCTGCACCCTTTCCAGCCAGTAGTGGGGGGATGGGGCGCGACGGGTTGGGGAGAAGGAAACTTTCGTGTCTCCTCCCCAGGATGCAGGAATCGTGTCCCCTCCATTCTAAATGGAGACGCCGAGTAAATGGTGCGTGCACCACAGAGACCTTTCCGAGGCAGGTCCTCTAGCTTTGTCCTGCAGGGAAATCCTGGCTGACATGTCCTGCGCGGAAACCCTGGATCCCTCATCCTGATCTCCTCCTTATCTCTGAAACCCTGGGCCTGCCTGCCTCTTCCGTCCAGAGTCTGGGTTCTTCAAAGGAGACATCAATGAACATCTTTTGTTTATCCACTGCCAGAAATCTCCTCTGCCCCCACCCCAGAGCCAC